>JAKSZT010054023.1:2671171-2684128 GCA_026826555.1 Tolypeutes matacus | reverse complement strand
GAGAGAACAATCATAAACACTTATGCACCTAATCGGGATGGCTCAAAATGCATGAAGGAAACTCTGGAAAAAGAAAGTAGAGAAATAAATGCCTCTACAATTATAGTGTGGGACTCTAATACACCATTATCGTCATTATACAGTACATCTAGATGGAGAATCAATAAAGAAACAAAGACTCTGAACAATATATTAGAGGACCTGGACTTAATAGACATGTACAAAACACTACATCCAAATAGAGTGGGATTTACATTCTTCTCGGGTGCACATGGATCATACTCCAAGATAGACCACATGCTAGGCCACAGAACAACTCTCAATGAATTCAGAAAGATTGAGTTTATAGAAAGTAATTTCTCTGACCAAAAAGGAATGAAATTGGAAATCACTAAGGGCCAGAGAAACAGGTTAGGTACAAAGAAAAGGAAATTAAACAGCACATTCTTAGACACACAGTGGGCCAAGGAAGAAATCTCAAAAGAAATCAGTAATTACCTTGAAACTAAAGAAAATGACAACACACCATACCAAAACCTATGGGATTCAGTGAAAGCTGTCCTGAGAGGGAAGTTCATAGCCATAAATACATATATTAAAAAAGAAGAAAGCGCTAAAATTGAAGACCTAACTGCACACTTGGAGGAATTGGTAAAACAACAACAAACTAAGCCTAAAGGAAGTAGAAAGAAGGAAATAACAAAGATTAGAGCAGAACTAAATGAAATAGAGAATAAGAAAGCACTAGAAAAAATAAACAAAACCAAAAGCTGGTTCTTCAAGAAGATCAATAAAATTGACAAACCCTTAGCCAGACTAACAAAGAAAAAGAGAGTATAGATGCAACTAACAAAATAAGGAATGAGCAAGGGGATATCACTACTGACCCCACAGAAATGAACAGTATCATAAGAGGATACTTTGAAAAATTATATGCCAACAAGAATGATAATTTAGAGCAAATGGACAAGTTTCTAGAAACTCACAAACAGCCTACATTGATGAAAGAAGAAATTGATGTACTCAACAGTCCAATTACAAATAACGAGATAGACTCAGTCATCAAAAACCTCCAACTAAGAAAAGCCCAGGACCACATGGCTTCACAGCTGAATTCTACCAAACATTCTGAAAAGAGCTAACACCAATTCTGTTTAATCTCTTCCAAAAAATAGAAGTAGAAGGAATATTGCCTAACTCATTTTATGATGCCAACATTACCCTAATACCAAAACCAAACAAAGATACCACAAGAAAGGAAAATTACAGACCAATATCGCTAATGAACCTAGATGCAAAAATCCTCAACAAAATACTTGCAAATCACATTCAACAACATATCAAAAGGATTTTACACCATGACCAAGTGGATTTCAACCCGGGCACACAAGGATGGTTCAATATAAGAAAATCAATCAATATAATATACCACATAAACAATTTGAAAGAAAAAAAATCACATGATCATCTCTATAGTTGCAGAAAAAGCATTCGACAAAATACAGCACACTTACCTGATAAAAACATGCCAAAGATAAGAATAGAAGGGAACTTTCTGAATATGATAAAGGGTATATGTGAAAAATCCAAAGCTAACATCATCTTCAATGGTGAAATCCTAAAAGCCTTCCCTCTGTGATTGGGAACAAGACAAGGATGCCCACTATCACCACTCCTATTTAACATTGTCTTAGAAGTACTTGCTCGAGCACTGAGGCATATAAAGATATAAAAGGCATCCAAATTGGAAAAGAAGAAGTAAAAAGTTCATTATTTGCAGATGACATGATCCTATATGTAGAAAGCCCTCAGAAATCTACAACAAAGCTTCTAGAAGTTATAAAGGAGTTTGGTAATGTCACAGGCTCTATGATCAATGCTCAAAAATCTGTAGTATTTCTGTACACCCATAACGAGCAATATGAGGAGGAAATCAAGAAAAAAATACCATTTACAGTAGTAACTAAAAAAATCAAATACCTAGGAATAAATTTAACTAAAGATGTAAAGGACTTATATACAGAAAACTAACCAACACTGTTAAATGAAATCAAAGAAGACTTAAATAAATGGAAGAATATTCCCTGTTCTTGGATAGGAAAACTAAACATCATCAAGATGTCTATCCTACACAAACTAATCTACAGATTTAATCTAATCTCAATAAAAATCAACACTGTATTTTTCAGGAACTGGAAAAACTAACTACAAAATATATTTAGAAAGGTAAGAGGTCATGAATTGCCAAAGACATACTGAAAAAGAAAAATGAAGTGGAGGTATCACATTACCTGACTTTAAAACATACTACAAAGCTACAATGCTCAAAACTGCAAGGTATTGGCACAAGGATAGTCATACTGACCAATGGAACCAAATTGAGAGCTCTGATATAGATCCTTGCATATACAGTCATCTGATATTCAACCAGGCCACCAAGCCCACTCAGTTGGGAGAGAAGGGCTTCTTTAACAAGTGGTACTTGGAAAACTGGATATCCATATCCAAAAGAATGAGAGAGGAATACCATCTCACACCTTATACAAAAATCAACTCAAGATTCATCAAAGATCAAAATATAAGAGCCAAAACCATAAAGACTGTGGAAGATAATGTAGGGAAGCATCTACAGGACCTTGTAATAGGAAATGGTTTCATGAACTTCACACCCAAAGCATGAGCAGCAAAAGAAAAAATAGATAAACAGGATCTCCTCAAAATTAAAAACTTCTGCACCTCAAAGGATGTTATTAAGAAAATAAAAAGGCAGCCTACCCAATGGGAGAAAATATTTGGCAACCACATATCTGATAGAGCCTAATATCCTGCATATATAAAGAAACCCTACACCTCAAAAATAAAACGTCAATCAACCTATTTTAAAAATGGGCAAATGACCTGAAAAGACACTTCTCCAAGGAATAAATACAAATGGCTAAAAAGCATATGAAAAAACACTCAACATCGCTAGCTATTAGGGAAATGCAAATTAAAACTTCAATGAGATACCATCTTACACCCATCAGATTGGCAGCTTTTAAAAAAATAGCATACTATAAGTGTTGGAGAGGATGTGGAGGAATAGGAGCCCTCATCCACTGCTGGTGGGATTGTGGAATGGCCCAGCCACTGCGGAAGATAGTTTGGCGGTTCCTCAGAAAAGTAACAATATGTCTTCCGTATGATCCAGTGATTCCACTGCTGTGCATATATCCAGAAGAATTGAAAGCAGACACGAACAGATATATGCACACCAATGTTCTTAGTGGCATTGTTCACAATTGCCAAAAGTTGGAATCAGCCCTGGTGCCCATCTAGAGATGAATGGATAAACAAAATGTGGTACATACATACAATGGAATATTACTCAGCTGTAAGAAGGAATAAAGTGCTAACACATGGAGTAACATGGATGAATCTTGAAGACCTTATGTTGAGTGAAGCAAGCCAGGCATTGAAGGATAAACAGTATATGACCTCACTGATTTGAATTGAGGAAAGTGAGTAGTCTCTGAGAACCATTGTCTGAAAGATAGGTTAACAAGGGAGAGAAAGAGAAGAGATGGTTGTGAGCCATCATGCATATGGACATAATCTATGGTAAAGTAATAGAGTATAGTTGCATATTGAAGGCTATAACAGGTGGGTAGTGATATTACTGGGCTTGGTGATACGGGGTTGACAGATGAGTAGATTAGGAAGGGCAAGTTAGAATAGCCATGATACTGGGGGGAGATATGGGAGGGGGACTAGATGAACATGGAATTTGTGGGTATGATGTTGAAAGTGCAGGAGTGGGAATGCTCTTATGGCAGTATGACAAAGTAGTGTCACTGGTTTAGGGTATAGGTTGGGGGAACATTCAGGAAGGGGTGCATCTGGAGTAGGCTTCTGGGGAGTGTGTGTGTTCATCTTGTCATAATGTGTTGTGTCGGAGAGTGGAGACCTACACGGTGAGTGGGAAGGAGATGGACCCCCATCTTTGGGAGGATGGATTCACCCAGAACAGACAGGTGGGTGTCTCTTAGGCACAAAGGTGGATCCTAATAGGAGAGGATAATCAGCATGTCAAGAACTCTTGTTGCACGTAACTATGAATCTTGTCACCCAATGAGTCAAGATAGGGGAGTGTCATGAGCCCCAGGGGGATGGGAAGGAAGGAATAGAAAAGATCAAACAGGGGGTATTTAGTGGTCATGGGAAATGTTTTTCATTACCTTACAGTAATGGACACAGGACATAGTAAATATCAACAAAAATTATTAAACTGTACTGTCTAAATTGTAAACTATACTTTAAACCATTGAAAATGTTTAGTAGCTACGTTTCACTATCTGTATAACAGTTATAACAATGCTATCATCCACATAAAGAGGGTTTTAATAAGGGTGAGGAAAGGGGAAGGAAGTTGGGTATATGGGAGTCTCTAGTATTCTGTGTTTGACTTTGCTGTGACCTAAAACTTCTTGGAAAATTAAATGAAAATTCGGGAGACACTGGGGAGTGAGAGGGGGCAGGTGCCACAGTACAGACTGGACACTCGATAATGCAGTGATTAAAGGAAAAATGTTTAAAAAATTTAAAAAAAATTTTTTTTGTTTTTTTCCCATTTTTCGAATATCCCAATCATTTTATTTTATTTCTACTGTTTTTTTTTAAGTTTCCGTGTATTTTATCTCATATTTAAACTTACCTTTATTATTTCATTTTCCTTTTAATTGTATTTGGCTATTATATGGGCTTCATCTTCAAGGAAGCTTTGGATCACAGAAGGATTACAGAGGGGGCAGGAGAGGATCATTGTTGGGGGTGTCTGGGATGGGGGTTTCATGGGAGGTAGTTCACCTGAATATACACGAAAGATATATAAAATTGTTCAAATGATCAAGGGGTTGGGCATGGTCACAGTGGGTAGACAATCACTCAATAAATGAGGGAATACTGCATTCCCAGCCTGGAGAGCTGTGCCACATTCTCCAAGGGAACAGCAACAGTCCCCTGAGTGCAGGGACAGTGTCTGGCAAAGGAGGAATGTCCACTGATTTGTTGTTGTTATTGATGACTAGCCTTACGAGTCTTTGCTCTTGTAATTGAAACTTAGCCTACTGTTATGAGGTGCCTAAGGGTTGTCACCTGAGACCCTCCTTGTTGCTCAAATGTGGCCTCTCTCTAAGCCATACTCAGCATATGAATGGATTACCTTCCCTCCAGCATGGGACATGACTCCTTGGGATGAGCCTCTCTGTCAACAAGGAATTTATACCAAGTGCCAACTGGCAATCTGTAAAAGACCTCGAATAAAAGGGGGAAAAGGTAAAGACAAATGAGTTCACATGGCTAAGAGACTTCAAAGAGTCGGGAGGTCATCCCAGAGGTAATGCTTCCACACACCTCAGTAGGATCTCATAGAACACCAAAGTGGATATCACCCCACACAGGGGTGCTCCTGAGGGCTCTGGCGACACCCAGGTCCAAATAAAGGGGGATAGCTCCAGATATTGATGCCTTATCAGTGGGCTCTACTTTGGAATCTGTGCTCCTGAGAGTGACAGAGTTGGACTCAAATAAGTCCTCCTTGCACATGGTCCATCAGTCCCTTCTATTCAAACCTATATGTGATGCTGGAGTTTGTAGGTGTATTTCCAGAGACTGGAGCCTCTGGCCTGCCCATATGCCAGCTGTGCCTGGAATCTTGGTGGAGCTGCAACTCCTCTCTACAGCTCAATTGACTCACCAAGTCACCTGATGAGGAGATGGTGATGGACAACAGCCATCCCAGGGAATGGAGAGAGCCTTCAGCTGCAGGCAGGATAATCCATCCACTGTATCCATGGGATATAAGCCCCCTCTCACTTGGAGGTGGAGTGGACATCACCATCCCAAACTCCTCAGGATTGGGGGAAGAGCTATGGACTAGAGTGGACTTAATGGTATTCTGTTGTAGACATATTGTGATTCAAGTAATGGAAGAAATTATAACAGTGAGGTGGAGCCAGTGGCCACTGGACACTTTTGAGGCAGGGAAGGGAGAAGCAATTGTAATACAGGGGCTTTTTCAGGACTTGGGAATTATCCTGAGTGACATTACAATGACAGATATAGGCCATTTTATATCAGCATATAGCATGCACAACTGTGTGGGAGATAGTGTGGTCTACAATGTGAACTATGGTCCATGCTTAGGGGCAAAGCCCCAGGATGTGTATATCCTTTGCAGGTGAATTGCCACACTAATGAAAGATGTTTATGTGGGATGTTATGGGAGGTGTGGGAGGTGGAGAACCTGGGAATTCCTGTAATTTTTGTGTATCATTCACGTAACCTAAGCATCTTTTAAAATATTAAAAAATGAAACCAACCCCCGCCCCCAAAAGCTATTGGTTAGAATAACAATAAGTCTAAAGTAGAATAACAGTAAGTCTCCTCTAGGCCATTGTTCATTTCCCAATTCTGAGAATTGCGGGATGGTGATGCCCTCTCTGCCTCTAATTTAAAGGGGGCTTAGATCCCATGGGGCAGATGGATGAGTATATCTTACTTGCAGTTGCAATCTCTCTCTCTTCCTTGTGATGGTCATTGTCCATCATCATTTCCTTGTTAGTCATCTGGGGTGTGTCCAATGAACTGGAGAGAAGGTGTTGCAATTCTGTTGAGTTTCAGGTCCTGACTGGCACGTGAAAAGCTGAAAGATTTAAGTCTCTTGGAGATAAACCTCTCAATTCTAATACTAACTATAGGTTCAAATAGAAGGGGCAAAGAACCATGTGTAGGGAAACCACAATTGAATCCAACTCTGTCACATTGGGGAGCATAAATTCCAAAGTAGGTCCACTAACAGGGTACTAAACTCCTAAGCTGCCATCCCTGCCTGTAGTGTCTGGATGTAGCCCCCCTATTTGATGTAATTTTTACTGTGGCAGTCGATGGTTCCTGCTGAGATGTGCACAGGCATAACCTCTGGGTTGACTCCAGATTTACAGTTATTCTATTATAGATGTATTGTTTTTCTAGCAATGGAATAACTTTTATCATTGATGTGGAGGCAGTGGCCTCTGGAGGTTCTGAGGGGAGGGAGAGGGAAAAATAGGTGTAATATTGGGGCATTTTTGTGACATTGGAATTGTCCTGAATGATTTGCAATGACAGAATCAGGCCTTTATATATCTTGTCATAACTTACAAAATTGTGTGGGAGAGAGTGTAAACTGTAATCCACACTTCATGGCAGTGCTTCAATATGTGTTCATCAATTGTAACAAATGTACTACACTAATGAAGGATGTTGTTAATGTTAGAAAGTGTGGGAGGAGAGGGAGTGGGGCATATGGGAATCCCTTAAAATTTTTATATAACTTTTATGTAATCTAAATATTTTTCTTAAAACTTTTACAAAGTAATATTTTATATTAAAAAAAGAATCTGATCCAATAAGAGAAAATTCTACTAGTTCAATAAAAAGTTTCAGATAGACAGAATAGATGATTACAGCACTATGTATGAAAGTGGGAATCTATAGGCAAAAAACAAGGAAACAGAAAGCAAACAAATAAACAACCTTTGCAGGTTCATTGATGTTAGACATCTTTATCCAGGATATTGTATATTTAGATTGCAGTTATATCTAAAAGGCAAACAGTCTGTGTATTTCTCATTTATAACTTATGCTCCTTAAACCAGCCAAATCAGTTATACCTGCTATTCACAGGCAGTTTAGGCCTCAGGAGAAGTCAGATAAAGATTTGAGGCATGATGGAGAGAGCTATACAAGGGGATACTGCCTCTACAACGGCATGAAGATCATTCTAATTTCATGATATATGGCTAGAAAGCCTTATTGTATTTTATTAAAGAATGACTGTCACACTGCAAAGAGATGTAATGGCAATTTTGTGTCTTTCATGTAACAGAGGCCACCGTATTTGATAAAATACGTTTTAGTGCAAATGAATTGCATTCTGTAAATAATGAAATAAATGTATTCATTTTTTCTTGTTTAAACTTTATGAGCAGATTTTATAACTAAAAAGTCTGTTAAAAAAGATACACAATTTAGCTGGGCTTCAAAATGGGCAGGAGGAGGAATAGGATTCTGTCATTGAATCTTAGTGTAGCACAGCACCACAGTACCATTTGCTGATTATTTTACATTAATATGAATTGTCTTTAACTACAAAACCAAGAAGTCTATTTATTATTTCTTTCCTGCTCCTCTTCTTGGTCTCTTTATTCCATGAAGGAAGGTTCTGTAACACCTTAGTTCATGCTTGTAAACCAACAACTTCCATACATTCTAGCTTCTTGTCCAAGTCAAGAAAAGTTCCTTGAGTAATGTATAAGCTGCACCACCAATTTACTAAAGTTTCTGTGTCCTCTAGCTGCCTTGGAGGACATGTTAGAGGAGCTTCTGTGTGTCAGGGTAGATGAGGAGGCCATATCTAATGCCAAGGTAAAGTCACCTGTTTTTCTTTAAGATAGATATGTTTCTTTCTTGGATTCATTCTTTTTCATTTGAATACAGATATGAACATGACCAAGTACATTACAGATGTTAGCTAACACTTTTTGGGAGAAGAAATGTTGGAGAGGGGACTCCTAATAACAGACACCTGATACAAGAGAGAACCTCAGCTTATAAACTGTATGGTAGGGAGCCTTTTCTTCAGAAGCAATTTTTACTCCTTGGAATAAGACTTTTGTAATTGCCACTAAATGGACAGGAAATCTCATGCATTCCCCCCAGGTATCCTCTACACTTATTCCTTAGGTCTTTGACTTTACCACTATTTCTCACCTGGTTTACTGAAATCACCAAGATCTGAGCAAACACTACATAGCATGAACTTTCATAGTGTTTTCTTTTATGTAGTTGCAGAAGACCTCAAGAGCAATCATAAACACTATGTATTACAGAATTCTTCAGTTTTGAGGGAAAAATTACATGATTTCAAATCCAGAGCTTTCTGTTGGTTTTAGTCTGGAAAGTCATCCTGGTTATGCTTCCTGGTGGGAATGAGGATTTGGGATGTGGTTAAAGAAACTGATTTTCAAGGTAAAGAGCCATGACTATGTTCTACAGTCCTTGTAGCTCTGTTACTTCAAAGTCATATGGGTTTGTTTGCTTGGAGTTTTAGGTTATCCACATGTGGTGTGACTGTGAATGTGTGTGTGTGTGCATTTTCTAGGAGCTATATTTTATCTACACAGGAAAACTGTCAGAGTCAACTTACATAAAAAAATATCCAATCTCTACTGCACACTTTACATACATTGATTTGTTCAATCCTCACCGCAGCTGAACTCAGGTTGCTTACTATCCTCACAACAAAGATGGAGAACCTGAGGTGCAGAGATGAATGGCCCAAGCTCTCAAGCTCCCAAGTGGAGGGACCTCAGTGTAACACAGACATGTTGCCCCAATGCTGGTGCTCTGAACTACATTCTTGCCCTTATGCACTCAGTCATGGTATCATTAGACACCATGCAAGGGAGGCCCAGCATCTGTATATGTGCCTACACAGGAATTACCTGGGCCTACAGAGAGAACAAAACTGCCCATCATTATAAGGGAGCCTCAGTGGCCACAAGACCTAGGGCAGCTGGCTGTGCAGATTACCACAGACTCTGGCATAGTCATTAGTGTGAAAGGCTCATAGAATGTCCACATTCTTCTGGTCAGCTCAAGATTCTGAGAGTTATAAGGCATCACATAGGGCAACCTGATCAACTCTCCTCAGGCATAAGATCAACCCTCAGCAGTTCACCAAAAGCAAATAAGCATTGGAAAGACATTTTAATGTATTTGATACCATTATCACCAAGAACCTGAGAGATGCTCAAATCCTGTGATTGACACACCTCAAGAACATTAACAAATAGAACTCAAATATCACTTGGCCCTCAGCCTGGTGCCCAACACCTTGATGCAGTGCTCTTAGAGAACATCAGCACTCAACCTGAGCCTCTCCTCCATGATGACCACCTCACTATTGACTGGTTACTGTGAAGATGAACAGTCAATCACTCAATGAATACACATACCCAATATAGAAAAAGTAAGACTAAAAGGAAAATGTAAGATTAATGGTGATTTTTAAATGGTAAGATTTCAATATTTTCAAATCTTCTATAATTGATTGTCTTTACCACAAAAGAATAGTATGAAAAATGCAATAGAATTTGTTGCCTAGGATTGAAACCAGTCCACCAAAATGGTTGCTTTTCATCAAGTGGAAATTCCTATAAAACATATGGTAAATGCACTGTCAGTATGTTTGGATCCATGGAGGTTGAAATGATCTAGAATATGTCAAGAAGACACTGGCAATTTTGGCGACTTAGGTGAGATACAGAACAAATAAGAGGTGCAATGGGACCCTATCATTGAATCATAGCATGTATTTTAGTACCATTTGTAGACTGTTACTTTAGGTTGCCATTAACTACAAAGCCAAACACTCTTATTTGCATTTCTTTCCTGCTACTCTCTTTGCTCTTCTTACAGTAAGAAGGATGGCCCAGCAGCAGCTCCTAATGTACTTGTTAATCCACAAACTCCAAACACTGTACCCTCTTGTCCAAGGCCAAAATACTCCCTAAGTTATTCATGGATAAAACACTAATATACTCAGAGATATTCTGTGTCCTTCTAGCTCACAAGAGGCAAATGATGGTGGAGCTTCCTAATGAATGAAAAAATGAGGCAGTCCTATCTAATGCCGAGGTGGGGGTATTATTCTTTTTCTAATATATAAATGTTACCTTTTTTGTTTCTTTCTCTTTCCATTGACTTCAGATAAGGATATCTAATCATGTATATTATATTTGATACATACAATTTCCTAGGAGAGAAAAGTGTCAATTGGGATCATCTTCAAACTGACCCCTGATTCAAGAGGCATCCACAAAAGGCAAAATATTATAAACTACATGATACGGAACTTTTTCTCAGTTGCAATTTTTCCTCCATTGATTAAGTATTTTATAATTGCAAAGCAAAATGGACTTGAGAGATGCATGTTCAAAAAAGTATGTGCCCTTCCGTAGATGTCCCTACACTTGTTATAGGACCTTTGACTCAACCACCGTCTCTCATCTGTTTTTTAAAAGGCACCAAGAGAACAAAGTACCTGAGCAAACACTACATAGCATGATCCGATCCTCAGAGTGCTTTCAGTTATATAATTGTTCATGACACTGAGAGCATGCAAAAACAATATATATCCTGGAATTACTCACTTCTTGCTGGCTTTGTCTGGAGAGCCATTCTGGTTCCATCTTCTGGTGGGAATGAGAATTGGGGTATGGTTAAAGAAAGTGATTTTCCATGTAAAGAACTACAGTTCTTATAAGCATCAGTGTTTCCTTGAGGTGGCATGGATTCTGTGTACAGGGACTGGGGATGGTCTATGTGCAAGTCTATGAGGTGTGCTTGTGAATGTGGGGGACAGAGGAGGGGGTTTATGTGTCTTGGAGAGGTGCAGTGGGGTGCATATCATTGAACACACTTCTAGCCTCCACTCTTCACCCAAATCCTACATCCTATGATTAAGAATAAAACCTGAATTTGCTCCCATTTGAGAGAGATTGCTGTCCAGCTGCCCCACAATACTTTGCAAGGCCTGGCAGGGTTTCTGGAGGACTTGTGTGAAGGGGCTACTGATTGGCTTGTTGCACACACTGGCGCTCACACTCTTGCTGACCTGGTGTCCTGGAATCAACCAGGCCCACCACAGAGTCTCTGGACCACTGGGTTGAGGGGTCCCTGCTCCTCTCAGAAAACACAGTTCCAGAAAGACAGGTTTGCCCTGTCTCCCAAACTCTACTCATGCCCCTTCTTGTGAACTTTGCTCAGGCCACATAGGTGTTTTCCTACACTGGGTCACTTGGACATGCATAAATATTTTCTTCCCTCTCTCTCCCAGCTGTCAACACTTTTCCAGAACAAGTCTGGTCCCAGAAATTATCCTGTATAAGGTTCAAGAGAAGAGATTTGGGAAGTAAAAAGAGATGAAGAGAAAGAAGAGGAAATGTGGAGAAGGTCAGAAGAAGAGGGGGAGGGAAACAAGTGCATATGGAAGCCATTGCTTTTCTAGCTTTCTTTAGGAATTTCAGCAAAGCTGAGGGGAACAATGGGGTAGCTGCTATTTATGTGGACATGCAGGTGGAGGCAAGAACTAGCTGGTAAAAATAGGCACAGGAAGTGAAGGATGTCCTGAGAACTTCTATCCAGGTGATAGAAACCATTTCCATTCATACCCCTAGGTTTCTCAGCCATCCAGTCAATGGCTCCTTAATTTGGAGAAGAGGACTGCGAGTGACTATACAGCTTTCCCCTCCATTCATCTCTGTGCCTCCCTCAATTCCAGAACTTGTGATTGTATTGCAGATCTTAGTATTGACAGCTAAAGGACCATGCATGACCCAAAGGTCTTAGCCTGAGCCTCAGAGGAGCTGGTGTTTGGAGATTAAAGAAAGCATAATGCCAAAGAAATGGAGATGCCTCAGTACTCAACCCCTTATACTCATTCTCTAATCAGCTGATTTAGTGAAAGTTTGGTTTTTAGTTTGATAGATTTAGAGTGAGTTTTAGAAATAGGTTTTACTTTTAATGCTAGATATTATTTTATTAAACAATATTTATCTCCTTCTAGTTGTTTTTCTTAATATTTATCAATAAATTAAACCCTTATACAGATAAGCAACCTAAACAAAGAGCTTCATGAATTATCATATCTGTCTCCCTAGCAGCTTCCATCATTCTCTGTCATTCTCACTTAGTCATAGTTGAACAAAAATTATAAATTTTTTTTAAATTTATTTATTTTTTATTGTGGGTAAAAATCTAATTTTTCACAATACATACCAATATTTGTAAAATGATATATAAATATATATGCATATGTGTGCAATTGCTTACAAAAATGCTATATATATATATATATATATATATATTTTTTTT
>JAKSZT010054023.1:2549034-2671071 GCA_026826555.1 Tolypeutes matacus | reverse complement strand
AATGCTATATATATATATATATATATATATATATATTTTTTTTTTAAGAGGTGCTTAACTTTTTTATATTAGCACTGTCCTCAAGCCACTGTCTTTCACATTGATTCATTGTCCCCACAATCCAATATGGGAACATTTCTCTCATGGTGTCTTTCAAAGCACAAAAATGCTTAATTTTAATGATATTCAATAATTTATTTTTTTCTTTATGATTTGAGCTTTTGGAATCATATCTAAGACTCTAGATAACTCACAGTCACAAAGATTTTCTCCTATACTTTAATCTAGTTGTTTTATCATTTTAGCTTTTACATTAGGTCTACAATTCATTAAAATAAATAAAAAGACAGCCCACATACTGGTAAAAAATATTTGCAAATAATGTCAGAAAACAGAAGTATCCAGAAAATACAAATTACTCTTATAACTCAATAAGAAGAAGACAAACAACACTTAAAAATGGGAAAGTGTGATGAGTAGACATTCAGCAAAGAAGAAAAATTCAATGCATTTCCTCACTAGGGAAATAGAAATTAAAATCTGCTATGAGTTATCACATACACACAGTAGAATGGCTAAAATCAAGAGAGATAATACCAAGTGTTAAGATGTGGAAAAACTGAAATAATCATATATTTTTTGTGAGAATGCAAAATGAGGCTGCTACTTTGGGAAAATTTTGTAAGTTTCTTAAAAATATAAACTTACCATAATTCTTACTAATTCCACTCCAAGAAATCTATGCAAGAAAAATGAAATCATGTCTATGCAATGAATTGTAGCACAAGTTCATGACAGCCAAAACTGAAAAAAATACAAATAAATGTCTTTCAACTGGTACATGGATAACAAAAGATGGTACATCCATAAATGGATTTAACTTTCACAGAATAGATGTGTCTATTGGTGTCTGAAAAAATGCCAAAATTTGAAGATACTAATATTGCAAGCACAAGTAAAAACCAAGAAAATGGCAGCCCCAACCCTCCAATGAATATTACACAATCACTGGAGTAGACATATATGTGAAAAAACATGATGATATATTTCAAGCAAATCATTTAATTGAAAATATAAATTATTGAGAGCTGGTTTTGTTACCAGAAATGACATAGTAGAAAACATTGAAAAGCCTTCTCTTTGCTAAAGCAATGATTAAGCTAGAAACTACAGTCAGAATAACTTTAGAGCTCTATAATCTAAGCAAAACTAAAAACAACCAAAAGAATCCACACTGAAGAAAGAAGCAGCTGAATTTCAGTAAGAGAGTGTTGTGGCATTTTAACTTACCCACCCACCATCCCCAGGCCTCAGCTCAACAGAAGCTGTGGAGACTGTGGTCAACATTACTGAGGTGGCTTGCTGGTGCCAGAGGAAGAAATACAGAAGTTGTCCAAAGAAGTGCAGTTGTGCCTTTTTACCTGTCTGATGGCTCCCTGAGGGAACACTTCAGTGTCTTTTGCCTGTCCTGGAAATGTCTCAGACATTTAGAACAGCCTCACAAACCACATATGATGAAAGCATATAAGGGCAAATGTAGCACACATAGCTGCCTGTGAAAAGGGATGACAGACAGGGCAAAGAGACAGACAAAAAGCATGGGAAGAAAGAAAGACTGTGGAAGAGATACATGGGGTAATCAGGGCTTTGAAAAGGGCTTATTTCTCTCAACATGATGTCTTCAAGGTTGATCCATATTGTAGCATGTATCAGGTCTTTACCCTTTATATAGCTGAATAATATTCCATTTTATGTATATACCACATATTCCATTTTATGTATATCCATTCACCTCTTGATGCACACCTGGGTAGCTTCCATGTTTTGACAATTGTGAATATGCCATTATGAACATTGGTGAGTAAATATCTGAGTCCTGTTTTCAATTCTTTTGGGTATATACCTAGAAGTGGGATTACTGGGTCATATGGTAATTCTATTCTTAACTTTCTGAGGAACCACCAAACTGTTTTCTACAGCAGTTCTACCATTTTACATTTCAACCAATATTGAATAATTGTTCCTACTTCTACACCCTCTCCAACACTTGTGATTTTCCATTTTTTGATAGTAGCAATCCTAATAATGGGTCCACTCAAAGGGACCCATGAAGTGGTATGTTATTGTGGTTTGATTTGCATTTCTCTAATGGCTAATAATATTGAGCACTTTTTCACTTGCTCTTTGGCCATCTGTTAGGCAATGTATTCTTATACTTCACAATGAAAACATTAGCAATAAAAGAAAAAATAGAAAAATGGGACTTCTTCAAAATCTTAAAATTTGTGCATCAAAGGACATTTTCAAGAAAGTGAACAGACAACCAACAGAATGGGAGAAAATATGTGCAAACTATATATCTAATAAGGGTTTATATTGAGAATATGCAAAGAACTCTTACAACTCAATAATAAAGGGCAAGCCCATTTAAAAATGGGCAAAGTATTTAAATAGACATTTCTTCAAAGAAGACATGAAATGTCCAATAAGCATATACAAAGATGCTCAACATCTTTAGCCATTAGGGAAATGCAAATCAAAAGCCTGATGAGTTATCACTTAACACCCATTAGAATGGCTATTATTTAAAAATTGGAAAATAACAAGTGCTGGTGAGCATGCATATAAATAAGAAATCTTGTACATTATTGATAGGAATGTAAAATAATGCATCCACTGTGGAAAAACAGTTTGGAAGATCCTCAAAAAGTTAAACTTAGAACTACCAAATGACCTGGCAATCCCACTTCCAGATATATATCCAAAAGAATTGAAAGCAGGGATTCAGAAACATATTTGTATTAAAATATTCACAGCAAAATAGACAAAAAATAGCCAAATATCTACCAGCAGATGAATAGATAAATAAAATGTGATAAATACATATGATTGAATATTATTCAGCTGTAAGAAAGAATGAAGTCCTGATGCATGTGACAACATGGATGAACCTTGAGGACATTATGCTGTGTGAAATAAGCCAGACACAAACGGACAAATATTGTATGATCTCATTGATATGAAATAATTAAAATAAGCAAACTCATAGATTTAGAATCTAGAATATAAGTTACCAAGGAATAGAATGGGGTTAGAGAATGGAGAGCTGAAGCATACATTTGCAGTATGTCTATTTAGGTTGATTGTAAATGGAAATGGATACTGGTGATAGTACATTATTGTAATGTAATTAACTGTGCTGAATTATGTTTGTAAATGTGGCTGTAAGGGGAAGTTTTAGGCCATGTACATTACTAGAAGGAAAGTTAGCAGTCAAAACATGGGACTGTATAACTCAGTGTACAATGTTGTAGATGATGGACTGGGGTTAATAGTACAAATATAAGATTGTTCTTTCATTAATTATAACAAATGTATGACACTATTACAAGGTGCTAATAATAGGATGGTATATGGAATAAATACACTTAATGTAAACTATGGGCAATAGTTATCAGTAATATTTTAATATTCTTTCCTCAGCCATAACAAAGGTACCACACTAAGGCAAAGTGCCAACAATAGAGGGGTATATGAGAACATAGCATTTTTTACATGACTTTTCTGTAAACCTAAAACTCCCCTAATCAAAAAAATTGTGATAATTTAAGAAGACATTATGCTAAGCAAAAGAAATCATAAACAAAATACTATACATTCTATGATTCATTTATATAAAAGGTAAATATAAATAAATTTATAGAGACAGCATTATATTAGTGGTTATGTAGGACTGGGGAATGATAGAGGGATTGAGAGATGACTGCTAAGTGGTAAGGGGTTTTTCTTCTTGGAATAATGAAAATGTTCTAAAATTATGGTGATGAATACACAACTCTGTGATTATACAGAAAGTCACTGTACAATTTGGATAGATTGTTTGGTATGTGAATATATCTCAATAAAACTGCTTTTAAAACTTGGGACATACATTGTAGAGGTCCCTGTAGTCCAGTATTAGAACTTTAGATTTTATTGTAAGCTATGAATGGATGGGGAGTTTTAGTAAAGAATAATAAGGGACAAGACTTGCCTTAGGTTTTAACAGGATCATTCTTGCTGCTAGATAAGAATGGGCCACAGTGGCAAGCAGGTCAAAGACAGAGCAGTTAGGCAGCTATCACAGGAGTTCAAGTGAGAGATATGGTGCATTAGAAAGAGCAGTAGCAGTTAGGGAAACCAGGTGGTCAGGTTTGGCACATATTTGAAGTAGTTGATGCTGGATTGATGTGGGGTAAGAAAGTGACACAATCCTAAAATTCAAAAGATAGAGGAATGAGCTAACATAAAGGAGATGCAACTATGGATTATTCTATAGACTTATTATTCTATAGTAATGTAGAGTAGACATTATTATTTTAGTAATGGAAGAACTTGTAACATTGATATAAAGACAGTGGTCACCAGAGATTCTGAGGGAAGGGAGAGGGAAGAATAGGTGTACCATGGAGCATTTTTGAGGCATTGGAATTCTTTTGGATGATATTATAATGACAGATACAAGTCGTTATATATTTTGTCAAAACCTATAAAAATATGCAGTGCAAAGTGTAAAACATAGTGTAAACTATAGATCATGCTTAGTAGCAATGCTTCAATATGTATCCATCAAGGGTAACAAATGTACTACAGTAATGAAAGATATTGTTAATGGGGTAAAGTGGGAGGTATATAGGAAAGCCCTATATTTCAAAGGTACACTTATGTCATCTAAAGCTCTTTTGAAATTTAAGAAAAAAATTTTTTTAAAAGAATGTGACACAGAGAAGAAGAATCAGTGGAGTTGTCAGGCTGGGCAAGAGAAAAACTGGGGCATCATCAAACCTATTTGATATTTGAAAACATGGAGACAGATTGCTAAGGGAGAGTGCGTAGAATGATATCCATAAAAAACAAAAATGATACATTGGTCTTTACCAAATGTTAAAAATACTGATCTGCAAAAGACAAACTATAAAGGAAAAATACAGACAGGGAAAAATATTTGCAAACCTCTAATATGACAAAGAAAGAACAGATATCTAGAATATCTGATATCAGGAGTGAATGAGGTTCAAGCGGTTGAGCACAACTTCCCACATGGGAGGTTCTGGGTTCACTTTCTGGTGCTTCCTAAAAAAATAGAAAATAAAAACAAACAGCAAGCAAACAAACAAACAAAAAAACCGGGGAGTGGATGTGGTTCAGTGGTTGAGCACAGGCTTCCCACTTATGAGGTCCTGGTTTCAATCCCAGGCCCAAGAGTAACACACATAAGCTAAAATAAGAAGAAGAAGAAGAGAGAGAGAGAGAGAGAGAGAGAGAGAGAGAGAGAGAGAGAGAGAGAGAAGAAAGAAGAAAGAAAGAAAGAAAGAAAGAAAGAAAGAAAGAAAGAAAGAAAGAAAGAAAGAAAGAAAGAAAGAAAAAGAAAGAAAGAAAGAAAGAAAGAAAGAAGAAAGAAAGAAAGAAAGAGAAAGGAAGGAAGGAAGGAAGGAAGGAAGGAAGGAAGGAAGGAAGGAAGGAAGGAAGGAAGGAAGGAAGGAAGGAAGGAAGGAAGAAAGAGATACCTAGAATATACAAAAAGTTCCAAAATTCTCAAAACTCAACCATGAAAAAAAAATCCTATTAGAAAATAGGCAAAATATGAACAAACTTTTCATCATAGTAGATATATGGATGGGAAATAAGTACATGAAGAGATACTTGATATAATTAGCCATCAGGGAAATGCAAAATAGACCATTATTAGATATAAATACACACTATTAAACAACTAAAATATAAAGTGCCAATACCAAATGCTGGAGAGAATGCAGAGAAACTGAATCTCTCATACATTGCTTGAGAAATATAAAATGGTACAGTCACTCTGAAAACTAGTTAGCCGTTTCTTGTAAAACTAAATATATACATATCATACAACCCAGCAAGTGCACTCCTGCACATTAATCAACTAGCAATGAAATTTCATGCCCAAACTAAAGTATCAGTTTGCACTTGAAAAGATTAATCAAACTGATAAACTTCTATAAACATAAAACATAAAACAGAGAAGATACAAATTATCAATACCAGGAATGGAAGATGGACATCACTTCCACAGACAACAAAAGGATATCAATAAATAATGTGATAATTTAAATATAATGGCTCAAAACCCCTTGAGAGATGAAAACTATCAAAACTGACACAAGAACAAATAGATAACCAGAATAGCCCTGTAGCCATTAAAATTTTGAATCAATAATAACATTCCAAAAAATAAAGGACTGGATTCAGATGGTTCACTGACAATTTCTACCAAACATTCAAGAAAAAATGAAAAAATTCTCCACAATCTCTTTCAGAAAACAAAGCAGAGGGAACATTTCCTAACTCACTCTATGGGGCCAAAATGTTCCTAATACTAAAACCAGATGAAGAAATTAAAAGAATGGAAAACTACATACCAATATGTCTCATGAACATAAAACCAAAGTTTTTTCCCATTGTCTGGGAATGTCCAGTTGACTAGGGGCCTCCTGGAAGGAAAATTCACATAACAGCCCATACTTCACACACCTGTCATGACCCCTCCCCATAATCTTTATTATTGTGTATTTTGTGGAAAAGAAGCACGGGCATATATTAATTTAAAAAAAAAAATCAAAGATTGAAAAAGCTACACAATGAGAGTCCAGCCCCTGCTCTCTCAGTTCTACCCCTTGCCAGACAACAACTTATCAATTTCTTGCATCTCCTTGCATGAATAGGCCAGCCAGGTACAAGCATACATGTCTGTGCCTGATTGTACAGCCTATTTTTTGGGCATTTAACTTTTTTTACCTAAGTTTTGCACTTCGGCGAAAGGCAGCGAGTCTAGAAATTCGTGTGCCAAGTTGGTCACAAGCTCGGGGACACAGGCGGCCTCCTTTCCCAGGGCCTGCGCCCCTTCTTTCCAGAGGAAGCAGATGTCTGCCTTTCCTCCCCGTGCTGTGCATCTGCCCTCAAGGTCTGGACTTGCCTGTCTCATGGTTCCAGCAGGGTCCGCAGGGAACCCCTCCCGGACACTGGGGTGGGTGGCGGCCTAGACCAAGCCCCAGCCAGTTCTCCGAAGAAAGGCTCCCTCCCTCACCCCCACCCACGCCCCGCTGCCTGCGAAGGTGTCGCACACCTGGTGCCTCAGTGTCAGCGAGTCAGACTAAGAGCCCATCTTCTTCATGCCTTGGTGCTGCCGAGTGAGCCGCCGCCCTCTGGTCTCCCAGACGAGGCATCTCTGCACCCCGACACCCCGCTGTGCGCCCCCAGCCCCAAACCACCCCAGATCCCACCCTCACCCCCACCTCCACGGCCTGGCGCCTCCTCCATCCTCACCCTTGATCCCTCCCAAGCGCCGCCATGCCTGAGCCGTCCCCGACCTCCCCAGCCCCAGCCCCAGCCCCATCGCCATCCTTCCCTCCACCCGGGCATGTAGGGCCCTTTCCAAGCCGAGGCCGCGGGGCTTCCAAAGGGGTGGGCGATTTGGCGGCGGGGGCCGAGTCATAGCTAAATCAAGAGAATAAGTCGGGCCCTTACGGCTCCCCCAGGAACACCAACTTCAATTTCCGCAGAGGATCCCAAAATCTTCCCCTGCAGACTGGGTGCTGGGAGCCCAGCGGGGAGAGGAGCAGGAGGAGGAAGCGAAGGGGCAGAGAAGGGAGAGAAGGAGGGCGAGGGAAAGCAGCACGTGGTGCAGGAGTCGGGAGGGGAGGGGTGGGGAGGTGGGGGGGACTGGGTTGCAGACAAAGAGCTTGCTGCGGTGTCAGACGTGCTCTGGACGCCAGGGGCGTGGCCCCGACTACCAGGCCAGGACATAGCTGGGCGCAGGACCTCGCGCGGGGCAGAGGAGCGCTCTCCCAAGTCACGCGAGTCTACCATCCTCCCACCTCTTATGTTTT
The DNA here is from genome assembly GCA_026826555.1 of Tolypeutes matacus. Lineage (NCBI taxonomy): Eukaryota > Metazoa > Chordata > Mammalia > Cingulata > Chlamyphoridae > Tolypeutes > Tolypeutes matacus. Next base: position 2,663,176 of record JAKSZT010054023.1, on the reverse strand, counting down.
AATTTTTTATTTTACTCATTTATTATTTTGAATTAAGCAAACTTTCATTGAGGCATAAATTGTGGTCGAGAAATACATTTCCACTGATTTAAGTCCAACATCATGAAAATATAATTTATGGGCACCAAAATTCCTCTCCTCTAACACACTAAGATCTAGATTACTATCTGATCTACAGCAATTGTTTCACTTAATCTGCAAAAAGTTTATTAAGTCTAGTTTTACAGATGGGGTACCCGAGGCAAGAAAGGTAGAGTGGCTTGTCTAAGGCCACACAGTAGGCATATAATGGAACCAGTATACAAAAGCCAGACAGCCTGGCACAATATTCTGACCTCTCTGAGCCAAAGAATAATGGCTTTTTAAAAATATATTCCACAGAATAAGAAATAAAAGTATTCTCATTACTTCTATTACAAGTGACCATCTCTATTTTGTTTCTCCATCTAACTTTTGAATATTTCTTTTTAAATCTAAGCACTTGTAGAGAAAGGATACATCTACCCAACACTTAAAATCTAGCCATTCCCTATAAATGAGTATTGTTTTCATAATCAATTATCTTTAAAAGCATTTAAAATTATATATTTAAAATATATTTCATTTCTGAATTACCTTATTTTTTATTTATACATATTTGTTCATATATTTTAAATTTTCTGTTTCTTATAATAATTTGTACTGAATTTTATTTAGCTTTTATAATTTATATTTGAGTGATTGATTTCAGAGTTTCAATTTTCTTTTTATTTTGTTTCAAGTCAATATATTTGCATACATATTGGGTGTTTCATTTATTTTTTAATTTTCTTGTATTTTAATATGATTCATTATAATTTCAGAGCTGCAAATGACAATCAGATCATGCAAAAGATGGTAATTACTATTGCATCTGCAGAGTGAGAACACATTCTAACAGTTTCTCTTTTCTCTCCAGTTCTCTTGTGTCTATCATTAGAATTGAGGGTACCAATTTTCTCCTACCAAGTCCAGGTTAATTCTCATCTTGGTATCAGTTTCTCTGACTCACACACATGCACATACCTCTTTAACAAATAAAAAAGCAAAGGTTCTGGGTCATATCTACTCAACACACAAGGTCACCTCTCTTATCCAAACCAGTGGCAAAGGAAGAAAAAGTGGAAAAGAGAGAGTGTGAGACCAAGAAGCTGAGGTCCAGAGCTGCTTGGTGATTTCCTCTAGATCTAAAATGTGCTCTGGCAGAATCAGGCTTGGGTGTGTACCCTGCCACCTCCAGTGGCTTTGCTGCTGTCCCATATTTCTCCAGGGATGTGCCCCAAGAAGTGCAAGTTCTTTGAGATGATCTGTGACCTAGGCATGACCAAAGCTAATGATCCAGTCCTCTGAAAAAGACCCTTAAGTGTTGATGGTAAAAATCTTCTGGCATGAGAATGCAGTAGGTGTCAAGGATGAAGGAATCCTATTTCAAAACTGTCTTGACTCTCTTCAATTTTTTAAATTTCAAAATTTTAAAGAACAATCATGCATACTATACAACTCTTCACTTTTAATCTATTGATGGGCCATTCAAAAATCTCACACAGAGAAGATAATGTCACCTTTTTAATCAAGAGATTTAATGAGCACAAACCACCCACAGGTGAGAAGGGGTAAAAAGATGACTAAGCATAGACCTCACCCTTGAGATGCTTAAAATTCACCTAGGGCTTTTGTACCTAAAAGGTTAATACACTCCATGTGGGTGGAAGAGAGTGGGTATTACTGCTAAACAGAGGAGACAACTGAATGTTCTTGACTTATAATCAGGACGGGACAGGAGAACAGTGACAGGACACCCCCCACTTACCACCAGCATGTCAGACACCTGGGAGTCACCCTTGTCCTCCTGCTCCTGCACCCCACATGCTTTTTCTACAGAGCAGGCAAGAAAAATGGACACAGTTTCTGGGGAAGGTTGGCTCCTTGTAAAAGCTAGTCCTCATACTCAGAGGAAGACAGAAGCATGTCAGCCTGTTGCCTCTAGAAACACATACTACCAGAAGCCACCTCTGATACCTGCCCCTCAAAGCTGGGCAGGATACCCCTGCTATATGCTCTTACAGCTGCCAGGTCTTCCTGGGCCATGGCTCTCATAGACCTTTACTGTAATTACATGCACAGATGTCTGGCCTCATCACTGGACCAAAAGGTCCAGCGACCAAGGCAAGAATTCAATAGTCACATTCAAAGATTTGATTAATAAATAATCAGATGATGGAGGGAGAAAGGGAGAGAGAAGGGAGAGGGGGAGGAAGAAGAGGATGAATGGACAATCGACTGAACAACCTAAGGGAGGCTGCCTGCAGGTCAATGGGCTGCACAGCACCAGGAGACACTATCCACATTGCCAATAGGTGGAACCTCATGGCAGTGGCAGGGTAGGGGAAGTAGCTGGTCAGGGGAAGAAGCTGGACTGCTGGCATTGGCCTGAGGAAGCAGACAGCACTTTTGTTATGTCCTTCCCATCTCCCTACTTTAGCTGGAGAGTCTCAGGGAAGGGGAGATCAGAATAGAACAGGGCACAGTAGGTAAATCCTTCTCTTCTCTCCTCTTTATACACATGGATGTGCCCAGTGAAGCCCTAATCCCTAAAGTTATGATGAAGGAGTGGCCTTTACTGCTGAGGAGGCAGATGATGTCTAGCAGGCCCACCCTCCTTCCTCAGACACCTGCCCATACCTGTCTCTTCTAGATGCCACTGATGCCTCAGAGGGTACAGTTATGCACATCTCCCTCCTCCCTCCCCCCACTGACACCAGCATGAAGATGTGCCTTGCAGGCCCAGGGAGCCTCTGGAGCAGGAGCAGCACTGCACTGCCTCCTGCTGCCAGGAATTTCCTCAGCCTGGCTCAGCAGTGCCTTCCCCACAATCCCACCCTGTGCCAGGCTGTCATCCCCATCCAACCTCTAGTCCATGGACCCAGGGACAGCAGTCACTCTGTTGGTGGGAGCAAGATGATCTCTCACTACCCATGGTGTTTGTTCCAGCATCAAGGACTTCCCACTCAAACCAGTTCCCTGGAATCTTTGCAGGCCTGATGCCTACTGAGATTTCTGGCCCAGGGTACCCTCCTCATCACCCAGCACCAGTCTGGGCACTTGTCTTCTGAATCCAGCTGCCCTTGCCCACTGGTGTAGACAGATGCTGCCACTATGCCAGGCACAGGAAACAAGAGGAGACCACAATTTCCAGCCCCTTCACTTGGCCCGTCTAGGGGACTCAGCTCCTACAGCCAGACCCATGATGCTTTAGAATGTTCCACCAAGTTCAGCTGGCCTAAGTTCTCCATATATAAAGGGTGAGGAACCTCCAAGGTCACACAAGGACACACTTCTGTGCACTTCCAGCTCCAAATCCACCCCAGATCCCACACTCACCCCCACCTCCATGGTCCCATCACCTCCATCCTCACCCTTGGTTCATCCCTAGTATGACCCTGCCTGAGCCATTCCCAACTTCCCCATCCCCACTCCCATCCCTCCCTCCACCTGGTCATGGAAAGGCAGTTGAACCCTGAACCTCAGCAGAGTTGCAATACCTACTCTCCAGTTTGTTGGACTCACCCAGCACAACTAACAAGATGGTGATGAACAATGCTCATCCCACAGAAGAGAGAGGGTCTTCAACTGCAAGCAAGATAGTTCTATCCATCTGCCTCATGGGACCTAATAAGCCCCATCTCAATTAGAAACAGAGGGGAACATGGCATTGGATTAGGCAGATAAGGCTCAGCTTTCACAAAAACAATGGAGAAATAACCAAAAGCTGCCTGAGAGACCTGCCTTGGGTGTCAACAGACCAGGACAGGGCTTCAAAACTCCCAGGAGGGTGAGAGACAGATGAAGAAGCCAAAACAACAACTGAGTTACTAAACCTCCAGCTGCGGGGAAGGGTTCCCCTCCCCTACCCATGAAGTATTCAGTGAGGGTAAAACTTCTGGCTCATTTCAGCTGACTGAAAGGAGAGGAGGCATCTTTCTCCCTGACAGCTGTTACAAGGGAAAAGGGAGGTGGAGTTGGCAGGACTTTCTTCAGTGAATTCAGCCAGCAGGGCCTGCTTTGAATCTCAGATCTGGCCAGACAAAACAAAGGAAACAGAAAGAGATACACCTCCATGGATAGGTGTGCCAACACATGCCATCTACTGGTTGGTCTGGAAATTACATGGGCAAAAACTTCTTTTAGAGCTCTTTTTACCCCACCCCTGGGAGAAAGTCTGTCCTGTTAGTGAGTCCCTGGACGTAAGCTGGGCAATTTAAGGCTTAGGATAAGTTGAACCAAATATCAAAAAGCTGTGAAAGAATAATAATAGGCAAGAGAGAAATTGCCCATCAGAGTAAATTTACCAACATATCAGATGCCTAACATCAGCAAAAAATTACAAGCCATACTAGCAGACAGAAAAAGATGGCCCAGCCAAAGGAACAAACCAAATATCTTGAAGAGATTCAGGATTTAAGACAATTAATAAATGATGAAATCACACACAACTCTACTAAATCATTTAAAGAATTGAAAGAAAATATGACCAAAGAAATAAAGGATAATAAGAAGACACTGGGTGAGCAAAAAGAACCATTTGAAAGTCTGCAAATAAAAGTAACAGACTTTATGGGAATGAAAGACATGATGGATGAGATTAAAAATACATTAGAGACATATAAGAGCAGATTTGAACTGCTTGAAGATAGTATTAGTGATTTTGAAGATAGGACATCTGAACTGGAAAAGACAGGACAACAGAAAAGAGAAGAGAATGGGAAAAAATAGAACAGGGTCTCAGGGAATAGAATGACAATGTGAAATGCCGAACCTATACATTATTGGCTTCCCAGAAGGAGAAGAAAATGGAAAAAAAGCAGAAAGAATATCTGAGGAGATAATGACTGAAAACTTCCCTACTCTTATAAAAGACAGAAATATCAATATCCAAGAAAGACAATGCACCCCACACAGAATAAACTTGTACAGACCTACCCCAAGACGCCTACTATTCAGAATGATACATATCAGAGATAAAGAGAAGATTTTGAAAGCAGCAAGAGAAAAACAAAGCACCCAATACAAAGGAAATTCAATAAGATTAAGTGCCAACCTTTCATCAGAAATCATAGAGGAGAGAAGAAAGTGGTATAATGTATTGAATGTACTGAAATAGAGAAACTGCCAGCCAAGAATTCTGTATCCTGCAAAGCTGTCCTTCAAAAATGAAGGGGAGTTCAAAGTCTTCACAGACAAACAAAAACTGATAGAATATGTTACCAAAAGACCAGAATTACAAGAGATACTAAAGGGAGTCCTGCATCCTGAAAGGAAAAAAACAAGGGCAAGAGACTGGGAGAAGAGTGTAGAAATGAAGAATATTAGAAAGGGTAAAAAGATAGACTATTGTATGATATGAAAACAGAAAGCCAAAGTTCAAAATGGATGAAGTAAGTAATGCCTTTACAGTAATAGCATTGAATGTTAATGGCTTGAACTCCACAATCATGAGACACAGACTGATAGAATGTATTAAAAAATATGAGCCATCTATATGTTGTCTACAAGAGACTCACCTCAGATGTAAGGACACACCCAGGTTAAAAGTGAAGGGTTGGAAAAAGATATTCCATGGAAATAGTAACAAAAAAAGAGCTGGAGTAGCAATACTAATATCAGACAAAATTAATTTTAAATGCAAAACTGTTATTTGTTAATATAGAAGGAAGAAGGTCATTATATATTAATAAAAGGAGCAATTTAACAAGAAGAAATAACTATTCTAGATATTTATGCACCTAACCTCAGTGCCCTAAGGTACGTGAAGCACACACTGTCACTGTCAAAGCTAAAGGGAGAAATTGATGTCTCTGCACTAATAGTTGGAGACTTCAATACATCACTCTCAGTATTGGATAGAGCAAGTGGTCAGAGGATAAATAAAGAAACAGAGAAATTGAATAATATTATAATAAATGAACTAGACTTAACAGACATACATAGATCATTGCACCCCAAAACTGCAGGATACACATTCTTTCAAGTGCTCAAGGATCCTTCTCCAAGATAGACCATATGTTGGGTCACAAGATAAGTCTCAATAAATTTTAAAAGATTGAAATTATACAAAACACTTTCTCTGGTCATAATGGAATGAAATGGGAGATCAGTAATGGACAGAAAAAGAGAAAATTCGTAAATATATGGAGATTAAACAGCACACTCTTAAACAGTGAGTCAAAGAAGAAATTGCAAGAGAATTCAGCAAATATCTTGAGATGAGAGAAAATTAGCACACAACATATCAAAAACCTACGGGACACTGCAAAGGCAGTGCTGTGAGGGAAATTAATAGTACTCAGTGCTTACATTAAAAAAGAAGAAAGAGCTAAAGTTGATGTTCTAACTGCACACCTGGAAGAACTAAACAAAGAACAGCAAATGAATCCCAAACCAAACTGAAGGAAAGAAATATTAAAGATCACAGCAAAACCAATGAAATCAAGAACAAAAAACAATAGAGTCAACAAAATCAAAAGTTGGTTATTTGAGAAGATCAACAAAATTGACAAAATTAGCTAGATTGACAAATAAATAAAGAGAGAAGACACAAATAAATAAAATTAGAAATGTAGGGCAGGACATTACCACTGACCCCAGATAAATAAGAGAGATCATAAGAGGATACTATGAGCAACTGTATGCAAAAAAACAAGAAAATTGTGGATGAGATGGACAAATTCCTGGAAACACATGAACAACCTACAGTGACTTTATAAGAGCTAGAACACCTCAACAAACCAATCAAAAGTGAATAGATTGAAAGAGTCATCAAACACCTCCCAAAGATGAAAAGTTCAGGACCAGGTGGCTTCACAGATAAATTCTACCAATCATTCAAAGATGAACTAATACCAATTTTGCTCAAGCTCTTCCAAAAAATTAAACTGGAAAGAATGCTACCAAACTCATTCTATGAAGCCAACATCACCCTAATACCAAAACCAGATAAATATACTAATGAAAAAGAAAATTACAGACTAATATCTCTAATGAATATATATGCAAAAAGCTTCACAAACAAAATCCAAAAGCACATTAAAAGAATTTTATACCATGATTAAGTGGGATTTTCCCCAGGTATGCAAAAGTGGTTCAACAGAAAAAAATCAATTAGTGTAATAAATTACATTGATAAATTGAAAAAGAAAAATCACATGCTCCTCTTAATCGATGAAGAAAGGGGATTTGATAAAATACAGCATGTTTTCCTGATAAAAACTCTCAAAAAGATAGGAATAGAAGGAAACTTTCTCAATTTGGTAAAGTGCATATATTTGGAAATCACATATCTGATAAGGGTTTAATATCCATGATATATAAGGAGATCATACAAATGAACAATAAAAACTCAAAGTATTTGATTAAAAAATGGGCAAAAGACTTGAAAAGACAACTGTCCAAAGAAGAAATACAAATGATGAAGAAACACATGAAAAAAAATGTTCAGCGTCACTAGTGATTAGTGAAATGCAAATCAAAACTACAGTGACATATCATTTCACATCTATTAGACTACCTGCTATTAAAAAGTAAGAAAATTGTAAATGTTGGAGAAGATGTGGAGAGATGGGAACACTTACTCACTGTTTGTGAGAATGTAGAATTGTATAGACACTGTGGAGGACTGTTTGGCAGTTTCTAAGGAAGTTTAATATTGACTTGCCATGGGACCTGGCAAAACAATTGCTAGGTATATACACAGAAGAATTGAGAGCAGTGACATGAATAGACATCTGAACACTGGTGTTCATAGCAGTGTTATTCACAATAGTCAAATTTGGAAACAACCCAATTTTGGAGTATACACAGGATGGAATATTATGCACTGGTAAGAAGAAATGAAATCATGAAACATATGACAACATGGATGAACATGGAGGACATTATGTCCAGTGAAGCAAACCAGGCACAAAAGGACAAATACTTTATGATTGTCCTATTATGAACTAAATATAGTATGCAAAGTATAAATATATTATGTGAAATATGAATATGGGTAGAATTGCATAAATAAGACCATTTTTTTTTGAAGCTGAACAAGTGTAAGTTAATAGTATAAAATGCTAATATTAAGCAAAAAAACCCCACATTATACGAAGTGAAGGAGACCAGACACAGAGTACTAAATATTGTATTAATCCATTTATTTAAAATGTAAGGATAAATCAATATATAAAGATGAAAAGATAGTGGTTGTGTAGGTCTGAGGAATGAATGCTAAGGGGTGTGGAGCCTTTCTTTTTGATGTAATGATTTTGTTCTAAAATTTTTAAGATGATGAATGTAGAATAATGTGATTATACTAAAAGCTATTGATTAAATGTTTTAGATAGAATAGCCAGAAACATAAGCTATATACAGTGGGGGAAGCACAGAGAGATTGAGAGGTGAGAAATTTTCTTGTTTGTTTGTTTGTTGGGTTTTTGTTTATTATTATTATTGAAATATTGAAAATGCTCTAATAATGATTGAAATGACAAATGCACATCTTTGTGATTATAGCAAGTAACATTAATTGTGCACTTTGGGTGAATTGTATGTTTATTAATATGTTTGAATAAAATTGATTTGTTAAAAAAAAAAAAAGAAAGAAAGAATGAGCATCAAGAGCCCCAAATCCTCAAGATTGGGGAATGAACAACTGACTAAAATAGAATTATTATTATTCTATTATAAACATAATTTTTCTATTAATGGAAGAAACTTTATCCTTGATATAAAGGCAGTGGCTACCAGAGGTTCTGAGGGGAGGGAGAGGGAAGAATAGGTGTAATATGGGGACATTTTTGGAACATTGGAATTGTCCTGCATGATATTGCAATACAAGCCATTATATATTTTGTCATAACCTACAAAATTCTGTGGAATATAGTGTATACTGTAATGTAGACTATAGTCCACAGATAGTAGCAATGCTCTAAAATGTGTTCATTAATTCTAACAAATGTACCAGACTAATGAAGGATATTGTTAATGTGGAAAAGTGTGAGAGGGGAAGGAAGTGGGGCATATGGAATCTCTTATATTCTTTATGAGACATTTATGTAATCTAAAATTTCTTTTAAAATAAAAATTAAAAATCCATTTTTCAAAGAAAAAAATAAAGGATTAATTAGTCATTCTTTACCTATCTTGGACTTAATGTTTAGAAAGAACAGAAAGGAATTATTGGTCACAGAATATTTGTGGACTAAACAAAGAGAAGTGGAATGTAAGAACAACAACAGAAAGCGGGAGATAGATGAATGAAGGCAAAGATATAGCATTGGTATACAAAGGACATTACTCTCAGGGAAGAGCCTCCCTGGCACGGAGGGATTACTACCAAGCACCACCTAGCAATGCAACTGGAAAAAGACCTCAAATAAAAGGGGGAAAATGTAAAGACAAATGAGTTTATATGGCTAAGAGACTTCAAAGTGAGTCAGGAGGTCATCTCAGAAGTAACTCTTAACGCTCATCTCAGCAGGATCTCATAGACAGCCAAAGTGGCTACTACCCCAAATAGTGGGACTCCTGAGACCTCTTGAGACACCCAGGTTCTATGGTCAGGGCAGATAGCTCTGGAGCTTGGTGCCTTGCCAGTGGGCCCTAGTTTGGAGTTTGTGCTCCTGAGAGTGATAGAGTTGGGCTAAATTATGGCTTCCCTACACAAGGTGCATCTGTTCCTTCTATTTAAACCTATACTTTGTGCTGGAGTTTGTAGTTGTACATTCAAGAGACTGGAATCTTTGGGCTTTTCATGTGCCAGCTGGGCCCAGACCCTCAGTGGAGTTACAACACCTACTCTCCACTTCATTGGACTCACCCAGTACAACTAAGAAGGAGGTCAGGATTGACAACCACCATACCAAGGGAAGGAGAGAGCCTACAATTGAAAACAAGAGAGTCCCATCCATCAGCTGCAATTAGAGGTGCAGTGGACATCACCATCTCAATTAGAGGTGGAGTGGACATCACCATCCCAGAATCCTAAGGATTGGGGAATGAACTATGGACTAGAGGGAATTACTGACATTCTACTATAGACATAATGTGATTCTATAAATGGAAGCAATTACAACATTGATGTTGAGGCAGAGCCACTGAAGTCTCTAGGGGCAGGAAGAGGGAAAAAGAGTTGTAATACAGGAGCTTTTTTGGGACTTGGGAATCATCTTCAATGACATTACAATGCCAGATATAGGCCATTTTATAGCATCCCATAATATGCAGAACTGTGTGGGAGAGAGTGTAGACTACAATGTGAACTATGGTTCATGCTCGGTGGCAATGCCCCCAGGATGCCTTTATCAATTTCAATGAAGTTGCCACACTAATGGAGGATGTTGTTTATGTGGGAGGCTCTGGGAGGTGTGGAGAGTGGGACATATGGAAATCCCTATATTTTTTGTGTAGCATTTATGTAATCTAAGTATCTTTTAAAGAATAAAATTTTAAAGAAAAAAGAATATCTGTGGGATTCAGGTGGTGCTTGACATTCTAGTCAAATGAGCTGCAAAAGGTCACATTGGGACCTAAGTCAAAGACAAAAATAATGGGATAATGAGACAGGGGCGGTGACCTCACTTCCCTCTATAAGTGAAATAAATGCAGCTCTAAATCTCCCTGACATTGCACCAGGGACTGAAATGAAGGAAAACCCAGGCAAGGGGAAGGCAAGTCTTCAGGGAAATAGGCTCAGGGAAGAGGAAGCCCCAGAACTGACAGGAAACAGTTGCACATCCAACACCTGCTCTTGGGCTGAGTCCTGTCTTGTTGGTCCTGAGCGTCTCCTGCAGCTCATCTCCCTCCTGCAGGGGAGGTTTTTGTCTGGGCTCTCACTGCCTTCTTCTCACTGTGTCTCTTGCACAATAATAAGGCTGTGTCCTCTGCTGTCATGGAGCTCAGCTGCAGATAGTACTCATTCTTGGACATGTCAGCAGTGATAGAGATGTGGCTTTGGAAAGCTGGGTTATAGCTTGTTCTTCCTGTCCAGTACCCCATCCACTCCAGCCCTTTTCCAGGATGCTGGCATATCCAATGCCAGTAGTTACTGCTGGTGACAGAGCCCCCAGAGATGGAGCAGGTGAAGGACAGGGTCTGCAAGGGTTTCAACAAACTGAGCTCAGACAGGACACTGGAAAGTCATTGTGAGTCTGTCCTACCCCACAATCAAGCCCTTGTGAACACCTGGATCCCCAAGACCCTCACCCAGGGGAGCTGCCAGCATCAGAGGAGAAGCCCCAGCATCTGGAGGATGAAGACCCACCACACAGGCCCAACCTGTGATGGGGATTTCTTCGGTGGGGCCCCAGTGTGATTTGAATGTGGGGTCCCTGTGGGTACAAGAGGCTGAGTTAGTGGCAGTCACTGGGTTACCTGGTGACCTGGTGCTGGATGGAAGAGAATGGTATATCTTATGTTCCAGCCAGGACTATGCTGTCCTCTAGACCTGTAACTCTGGGGAGTGGCTCTGCAGTCTGAGCATAGAGAGCTGTACCCCCATAGGGCTGTATGAAGGCTACAGGATGCAGAGTCTGCAGAGCACAAAGACTGTGTCTGGCTCAGTCAGAATCACCAATTAACCTAATTTTGTAGGGTCTCTAATTACAGAAGGAGATAATGTAAGAGCCATATCTCAGTCTGGATATAAGGAAATGAACTCATCTATCAAACCCTTAGAAGGATGCCTGCCATAAAATAACCAGTTATAACTGAGAAGAGCCCAATTGAAAGCTTAGGAGGGGAGAGAGGGGCAGAGAGCAGGTCAAAGTGACTCTCAGATTGTAGAAGAGAAGTTGCAGCACCTTCAAGGGAAGGCAGGGCCAACCTCATCAACAAGTGGGCAAAGAGCAAGTGTGTGTGGGATGGAGAAAGCCCTAAGCAGGGGGCACTCCCACCAGAGACCTCACCCTGCCCTCCTCTGCCCTCACAGAGTGCCTGCTTTGTTTGCACAGAGCAAGGGCCTCTCACCATTCCCTGGATCCTCAGCCCCAGGTGGAATGGATGGAGGACCTCTGTTCTTATGAGCAGAAGGACTGGACTCTGGTGCTGCTCAGACCCTCCCCACCCTGCCTTTCCATGGAGGAGCTGTGACAGGTGGCTACAGACCAGATCCCTATCTGTGAATTCAGCCTCCAGGGTCTGAGTTGATAGCAATTGTATTAGTCAGCCAAAGGGGTGCTAATGTGAAATACCAGAAATGGGTTGGTCTTTATAAAGGGTATATATTTGGGTAGAAATCCACAGTTAGCAGGCCATAAAGCGTAAGTTTCTTCTCTCACCAAAGTCCATTGCCACGTATTGGAGCAAGACAGCTGCCAATGTTTGCCAGGATTCAGGCTTCTTGGGTTCCTCTCTTCCTGGGGCTGCATTTCTCTCAGGGCTTAGCTCCTGTTTCCTCCACAAGGTCAGCTGTAGACTATCAGGTGAACTGCTCGCTTCTCTTCTATTGGGGCCTTCTCTCCAACATCAGAACTCCAACATCAAAACTCCGACTTCAGAACTACTACAAATCTGTTCTTTGTGATGTCTTTTATATTTTCTTCTCCCACCCACCAAGGGGTGGGGCTCAATGCCCTAATCATAACTTAATCATGCCTGGATTAACAGATCAGTTTACAAGCATGATCCAATTATATTTTTGGAATTCATAATTAAATCAAATTGCCCAAGGGTTACAGCAACATTAACCAGCTTCTCAGATCCAGAAGCTGCCCACTGTCCTTATGTAAATGAGTTGACCCTGCTGGGGAATATGGTCTTGTGGATCATTGTACCCTGAGGAAGGATACGAAGGCTTTGATCTCCTTCTTAAAGAACCAGATTTAGGAATATGTTTTTTATTTGCACCGAAATCACTCAATATCCTTCTCTGCCCCAGGAAAATTGTTAGAGACTTCTTTCTTGACTCCATGAGTGTAATGTAAATTTTCTTTTTACTTGGGTTAGGTGACATTGTTTTTGTGTTCAGGGACATGGAATTGTTTTCCCACTATAGAGAGCCCAGGTTGGTGGCAGCCAGTCTCACCATTGCCTTGCAAGATGTGATAAAATATATTTCTATTAAAATTAAACAATTTGAGATTTAAAAAATATATATGATGCACTTAAATGTGGGTTACTTCCCGATCTTTTGATAAATCTTGGAACCTTAGGAACATGTAAAGATTCTCTAATCTATTTCTTTCTGACTTTTTGCTAATTATGAAACACAAACTATATTACAAAATTTGAGGAAGTAAGCAAAACAAAATACTGATAACACAGAAAGGATAAGCAAACTAATGCATGGGTAGGAAATCAACTAGGAGTACAGGAAGGCATGGAATAAAAAATTGTAAAACAAATTATTATGAAAATTAAATTTTAATAAGTTATATAAAAAGAAAGAATAAAGAATAATCAAAGCAAAAATTTCACTATCACACATAGAATAGAATTCTGTAACAGGAAGGTGGAGTTAGGAAAGAGAATGCACTTGTGTATTTTAAATAAAATTGAAAATTTGAGTAAAAACTTTAGAAGAGATAATTTCAGAGAATACAGAACAGAGACATTTTCTTAAAAAGGAAGAAAACAATTGGCTGTTCCACATTTTTTTATACATTCACATGTTGAAGGACATAATGTTGCATCCTGTTTTTTGCGAATATGAACAAAGCTTCTACTGACATTAATGTGCAGATTCTTTGTGGACATTGATTTTCAAATCAGTTGTATAAATCCATAAGAGGAAATCTGCTACTTTGTGTGGAAAGACTAAGTATAGCTTTGTAAGAAACAGTCCACCTGAGCGCCACAGTGGCTCTACCCTTGTGGATTCCCCCCAGCAGTGGTGTAGGTGTTGTGGTGCTGTCTCCTCATAGCAGATGGTCTTGTCAGTTTCTTTTGACTTTTAGCCATTCACAGGCATGTGCAGTGGTATCTTGTCTTAATTTGCAATTCCCTGAGGACAAATGATGTTGAGCATCTTTTCATAATCTATTTCTGCCATCTGCATATTTTCTTTGATGAGGTGTCTTCTCAGACCGTTTGCCTAATTTTATTTGGCTTATTCATTCTGTTACACTTGAGTTTTAAGATTTGATTTCTACATATTGTATAAAAGTCCTTTATCAGATATGGGGTTTTCAGGCATTTTCTCTGTTTGTCTGCACATTTCATTTCCTTTACCTGGCTTTGTAAAGCAGAAGTATTTAATTTCAGTAAAGTCCATGGTATCCTCACACACACACAAATTATGCATTTGCTGTTGCCTCTAAAAATTTATTACCAAGATCCAGGACCCCTAGACTTTCTCCTATGTTTTCTTGTAGATGTTTAATATTTTTGCATGTTACATTTAGGTCTATGAATCATTTTGAATTAATATCTGTGAAAAATAGGCATCTAGGTTTACTTTTTGCATTTAATTGTAACAATGTTTGTTAAAACATTAAATTGATTTTGCTGCTTTCTGAAAATCAGTTGACAATATTTGTATTGGTCAATATCTGGGCTTTGTGTTTTGTTACATTGGTATCTGTGCCTATTTTAGCACAAATATCAAGTTACCTTCATTCCTGTAGCTTTATATTATGTTTTGAAATTGAGGTACTAGCCACCCAACTTTACTGTATGACTTAAGTATTGTGTTTTTATTCTATATCTATTGTCTTTTGATATACATTTTAAGTTTGTTGGTACCTGCAAAATAGCTTGCTGGGATTTTGCTTGGAATTACAATGAATTTATAGATCACATTGGGAAGAATTGACATTTTAGTAGATTTGAGTCTTCAAATCCATATGCACAAGACATTTCTAATTTATTCAGATCTTTATTGCCCTTCTTCATTGTTTTGTCATTTCCTGCACATAGGTCCTGCACATGTTTTGCTAGATTTATATCAAAGTATTGTATTTTTGCTAAATGTAATTGTATTTTTTATTGTTTTAAAATTCCAATAGTTCATTGTTGGCATATAGGGAAGAAATTGCCTTTTGTATATGGGATTTTTTCCCCTGCAACCTTCATATATTATTTTCTCATGCCAGGAATGTTTTTCTGATTCACAGAGCTTTGCTACACAATCTTGTTACTCTTGAACAAAAACATTATTTCTTCTTCTCTTAAAAAGTATACTTTAAAAGAAACTTTTCAAGTCTCTAATGTGTATAAAAAGCAGAGACTGTAAGAAGGAAAAAGAAAGTGTGTGGTTCAATGGATTTTGGAGTGAAAATGTAGAGGGAACAACCTTGAGAGAAAGGAGGAGGAGGCCAGATAGTGTAGTGCTAGATCTTGGGGCCTTGGAGCAAGATGTTCTTGAAAGGTGAAAGTCTGAGGTCTATCATGGTGCTCTGTGAGGTCATGAGGAGGACAGTGTGTTGAAGGAGAAATAGTTTCAAGAGGCAAGTATGTACATATTGAAGTCATCATGATTCATGAGAAATCTTATGAGAGAAAGTCATAGAGCAACTGTAGAAGGAATCCAGAAGGATGGCAATAATTCCAAGGTCAGTAGGTAACCATGTAAAGACAGATTATATGTAATGTTATAATATGGGGATGAATATTGAAGGAGGATAGATGGAATAATGAGAATTTTCTGAAACTGACAATGATTAGCTATTAGGCAAACACCTAGGTCATATGAGAGATATCTGAGAGGAAAAAGCTGCCATTTGAGGACCTTTCAGGGGCATATTCCAGGCAAGAATCAGGTTTCAGTTAGGGTATGAATGTAAAGAGGATGTTCAGAGATGGGCTTGACAGTCTAAGGGATTTGCTATTTACTGACTGTAGATTTCAAAAGACACAATGGAGGGAATTTAGGAAGAAGCAGGAGTGAAGGATGGAGTCAGAGAAAGAGGTGTAGTGAGTCCAGTGGGTATAAGAATCCAGATGTTGAGAGAGTTGACCCAGGATTCCTGAGCTACTGTTGTGACAAACACAGTCAGGAGTAAGGGCATTTTGACTGTGCCTGATATTCCCAGAGCAGAAAGGGTTTGTGAGGATGTGAGTGTTGGAGAGGGGAGATGATGTAGGTTTTCCCAGGGGCCTGGAATCAGGGAAGGGAGGTCTGTCAAGTCTGATGCCTTCCATTCTCCCTGTCATGCTGCTTATGGCCTGTAGGGGTACTCTGACTCTAAGATGGCCTCGCTCTGACTTCTCTGTCTATCATATATGTCCAAATAAATAAGAGGAAATTCCTCACCTTATCTGGCACTCTAATGATGTGCTGACCTGGGTCTCACCATGAGAAGGGTAAGGCTTATTCTTTGAATTCCTTAATTGATTTGGAGAAAATTTGGAGAACTCCTGACTTATAAAACCATTCTAGTTTTCCAGTAATATGTATTTCATAAAACTTAGTTTACAGCCATGAAATTTAAAGTTAATGATCAATACTTTAATTTTTCACTTTCCTCTGACCCACCTTCAGAACTGGCTGGATGATGTCAGTTCCATAAGGGGCATCCAGGCTTACCTGGTCACATGAATTGAATGACCTGATTTTGAAGTTGAGAGAGAGGAAATAGATTTTTTCACCTAAATATCAACACATTCTCTAATTTAAAAGTTATGAAAAAGTAATAAAATTTTCAAAGGACATGATTATTAAACAGAAACATAAAAAAAAGAAAGAAATACAAGAAAAAAAGAGGAAAATGTTCAAAAACTAGTAGCTGAAAAATGCAAATGAAAACAACAATGAAATACCATTTCCATCAATCAGACTGACAAATGTTAAAAGCCAATATACTTAGTGTTGAAAAGGAAGAGGAAAATTAGTCCTTTCATTTGCTTTTAAAATATTGGTCACATAAAATGTTACAACATTTCTTTGGGACAAACTTGAAAAATATGATAAACAATTCCACAACTAAGGAGCTATTGGAAATTATTTTGTTTGTGCACAACTATTTAGTTATGAGAATATTTATTATGAAGTTGTTTATAATGACCAAGCCTTTGGAAACAGTCATCAAAGGGTAATGGAATAAAAATACACCTTATAAACATACTCCATGATAAAACACATTTAGTTTGTTTAATGAAATTTTAGAATAATATTTAATAAGATAGAAAAATTGTCTTGATATTTTAATATGAAAATAGTAGCTTATAAAAAATATATAATGACATAACAATTCCACTCCTAATTATATACCCAAGAGAAATAAACACTTATATGCACACAAACCCTTTTATATGAATGTTCATAGCAAACATTATTCATAATAGCCAAAATATACAAACTAAATGCCCATCACCTCATGAATGAATAAATAAAATGTTGTAAGTCCATCTAATGCAATTCACCAATAAAAAGGATTAGAATACAGATGTATGCCCCAATATGGCTCAACCTTGAAAGCATGATGGCAATAGAAGGCAGCAGTCACAAGGACAATGTATTATGTGATTCCATTTATATGAAATGTCCAGAATTGTAAATCTATAGAGAAAGAAAGCAGAATCATGATTACCTAGGGCTGGGAAAGGGGGAGAGTATAGAGTGACTGCTACTGTATATAGTGCTTCTTTTAGGAGGGGGCCAAAATATTCTAAAATTAGATTGTGGTGATGCTTGCATAACCCTGTTAATATATTAAAGAAATGGCTTGTACAGCTTACATGAATGAATTATATGGCAGGTAAATTATATCTCAATAAATTTTCTGAAATATATATAAACACACAATATGAACCCATACAAAAATATATGTGTGTTTAACTTTAAAGTATTAAAAACATGTTAAATACAATTGTCTTGAGATTGTGAAAATGTAGTTAATATTTAATTTCATTTTGCTTTTCTGTACATTCTAAACTTTCTACAATGGACATGCACTACTCCATTTCTTTTTTAAAATTTCAAAACTCATGTCTTCTAGCAACTGATCTTCCAGACTCTAATTCCATGAGTCTGCACACTACCCTTAATTCATATCAACGAGATCATGCAATATTTGTCCTTTTGTCTCTGGCTTGTTTCATGGTGAGATTCTTCTGTATAATAACTGCAATAATGGGCACCTCAAATTACTCATTTGTCAAGTCCTATGGATCTGTACAGCACAAAGTGTAAGCCATAATGTAAACTATAGACTTTGGTTAGTAACAATGCTTCAATATTGGTTCATCAACTGTAACAAATGTACCATAGTAATTTAAGAATTCCATAGTAGGGGTACTATGTGTGTGAGTGAGTGGGGAGTTATATGAGAATTCCCTATACTTTTGTAAATGTAAATTTAAAACTTTTCCAAAAATAAAGTTAAAAAGTAAAAATAAAATATTTTCAAAACTCATTCATGAAATCCATAAACAATTTGCAAAGAATGAGTGAGGTATTTTGTTATTTTTTTTGTTTTGTTTTATTTTGGTATGATTTGCTAGCTCCAGGCACTTGAGGAAATCTCTGCCATATCTTTGGAGGTTACAAACTTAAGGAAGAGGCAGTTCAGAGACTACCCCAGAGTTCACAAGTGAGGCAAGAGAGCCTGAGCTCCTCCTGAGGCAAAGGTCATCCTATCAGCAAAGAAACAAGGTACAGACATGCCATGTCCCAAATTTCCTTTTTTTAAAAAAATTCTCATAACAGTTCAGCACCTTCCCTAGAGGTGATAGCTCAGGAAGAACTTCCAGGGTTCCTGACATGTGGCCTGATTCTGACTCCATGTGGCTTCTGCAACCAGTGAAATGTGGGTGGTTTTTCAAGTTCATCAGGTGAGCCAACCTCTCAGGATCAACCTACTGTGCATTTGGATCATGTACAGCCTTAAAAAGCCTTGTCCATGGTGAGAAAACAAGATGAGTCTCCTGGATGATGCACCCAGGGCCATGCCAGAGTGTCTCCTCTTTTTGCTCTTTTTCAGTAATGTCTTGTGGCTCAACATGATGGTGGGCTGCTAAGCTAGGGAACCAATAATACTGAATAGCCTGGGAGAGGAAGGAGATATATATATACACACACATACTTACTCTGGAAAAAGAAAGTGGGGCCTTACATTTTCAATTCAGATAAAATCATTCTATCATAAAATAATCTGCCACAATGTTGACTAAACAATAATGCAAATTCAACATTCTTCTTCTTCTTCTTCTTCTTCTTATTATTATTATTATTATTATTATTATTATTATATTTTGCCTGGGCACAGCCAAGACAGACAACTAGATTCTGAGAATTAATTGTACAGTGTTGCGGTGTTAGTTGAATGAAAGTTTTTTCACACTTCCAGACTAAACCAAAACAAAATGAAGGAAATGACTTTATATGTGTGTAAATAAAATATCATAATGTATAATAGCATTGCAAATACATTTTCTGTGTTTGAAACTTGAAAATAATGGAATTGCTTAGAATTGATGTAGTGGAGAATCCCTAGTGTTTCAATGCTTTTAAGCTTGAGGGAGAAACCCTATATTATTACAGGAATCTGTGGTTTCCACAAATCTTCCTTGAAACTGAGTCTCTGCTGTGAGTGAGCCATGAGCACCCCTTGCAACTCAGCCCCCTTCTGCATAGGAAGGGTTGTGTCTGGGCTCACCCTGACTTCCCCTCATGTGTGTCCTGCACAGTAATACACAGCTGTGTCCTCAGCATCATGGAGCTCAGCTGCACAGAGAACTGGTTCTTGGATGTGTCTCTCAAGGTGGAGAGTCAGCTCTTGAGGGGTGGATTGTAGGCATTGCTAACTTCATAGCATATTGTTGGTAACCACTGCAGCCCCATCCTCAGAGACTGACAGATGCAATCCCAGCAGTAACCACTGGTTGTGATGGAGAATCCAGAGACAGAGCAGGTGAGGGGCAGGGTCTACAAGGGCTTCACCAGGCCAGGTCCTGAGTCCTGCAGCTGCATCTGGGAAAGGGCATCTGAGGACAAGGAGAACAGTGAGTCCTGTGCTCAGAGACAGCATCCCCATTTCCTTCATGTCTGACTCCTGAGACTCACATCTGGGAGCTGCCACCAGAAAAAGGAAGAACCAGAATGATTTCATGCTCTTTGTAGGAGGCCCATGACTTCCAGACAATGTTTTCCTGTTTCAGGAGGTCCTGGATTTCAGTCCATTTTGCTGTGCTTTCATCACTTGACCAAAGTGGCCATTTGCATGTGGGAGGAACTTTTTTGATGTAAAGGTCAAAGGGACCAGTGGAGTTCCCTGTTGCTGGGGCTCCTCTGGAGGGAGGATGCTGGTTGATCCCTAGAAGAACACAGTCTAATTCTTGGGTCCCACTTCACTAAGTAAGGGTATTTCTTTACCCAGGCCATGAAAACTCCCTGAAGGAGCTGGTTAGGGAGGTATATGCAGCCAAGGAACAAGGATGTCTGTGGAAATATTATCAGTGTGCCTCTACTCTAATAGAGATACATAATTATCAAATACTGAACAAAAATACACAGCCTGTCATCTGCTCAATAAATTTTTGGATCCATTTATCTCCTCTGTTAGCTGATTTCATTGGATATTCTAAAGTTTGAAGCAGCAGCTAAATGTATGTAACACATTGAATTCAGACAAACTGTGTTCAATCCATTATAGGTCACAATTCAGAATTACTTTATTTGAATTACTTAATGTGAATGAATATTTCTTCTTAGAATAGGACTTTTATAAAATGTATCCTTCATAATTATTGCTGAATTGAAATTGCTCAAGACAATCTCACATGCAGTTAATTCTTATTACCCCTATCAGGTTCCTAAACCTGCTTATTCCCTGTACTTAGCTGAGTCTACAGAGACACTCTACACCTCAGGACTCTTTCCTAAGTTAAGACTTTAAGGAACATAAACCCTCCTCTGATTTACAAATAGAGACAGTCAGTGGAGGGTCATCAACACACTAATATGTTGGATCAGTGCTATTGGATGAGTTTTGTCTCTCAAAAACACATGCTTTATTTTGTAAGTTAAAAAAAAATCAAAAACAAACAAACAAACAAACAACAACAAAAAAAAACACATGTTTAAGTTCTAATGCTAGTAGGGTGAATGTGACCTTATCTGGAAATAGTTTCTTTGAAGATGTTGTTAAGATAAGGTCAAACTTGATTAGATTGGACCCTAATCCAAAAATGATCTGTGCCCATTAAAAAGGAAAGAATTATAGACAGACAGACAGACTCGAAAAGGATACTATGTGATGACTCTTTTAGAAATTGAAAGGCCTAGGATTTAGGGCAAAATACCAGAAGTAAGGAGGAGAATAGGAAGGGTTCTCACTCTTTTTAGCCTGCAGAACTGCAATTTAATATACTTGATCTTAGCCAAAAGGCCAAGAAGCGATGCAATTTAATATATTTATATTGCATCAAGCCACCCAATTTTTTATTATTTGTTAAAGCAGCCCTAGAAATCCATTCAATGATCCATTCATGGATCCCAGGAAAGCCCAATTCCTGCTTTCTTTGACAATGTCAGTGAATTTTAAATTCAGTGACAATGATTTCCCTACATGGGGAAATAACATGCAGATACTTATTAATATAGCAGCACAATGAATGGTTTGCAGAAGGGATGAGCTCACAATGGCTAAAGAGTAGATCCCTGCACAATCATCAGGTCCATTGAGAAATGACCTGAATGCTGCCTACCTGAGGCCTGTGTCACAGAATCTGGGATAATGGCTGAGATCCTAGAACTCAATACTGCAGACGACCCATCAAAGCTCCCTCCCCTCCTGCCCTGTGACCCTCAGGATGTGACCTCAACTCTATGAGCATCAGTTTGATAGGGCATAAATTGGGGAGAACAGTAGAAACTTTATATGTGAATTTTAAAGTAGGGAGCCAGAGATGTTTCCTGTTATCATCACTGCTATTAGTGCTATCATCACCCCAGGGGTGAGAATGTGGAGACCTATGTGAGCCCTCACCTCTGACCTCCACAATTGCACCAGGGCACTTGCTCTGGACCTGTCCTTGATATGTCACACCTGTGTGACTGGGGTAGGTCAACACCCTCTGCCTCAGGGGCCCAATCTCTACATTTGCCAATTTAATCTTGTTGTTTCTAAGGATATCTTTTCCCTTACACAAAAGGCTTCAGGAACACAGTCTTAAATGCAGCATATTGCAACCTCTCTATTCAATATTCTTAAGTGGATTACATCAAAACTATCCTCCATGCTGGAATGTAGGCAATAGAAAAGTCAACAGAAGTAGATTAAAAGTCAACAGATGAGAAAGATTAACAGGAAAAATCAGGACCTGCTCATTAGAGATGGAAATGTGGGCTGACCTGCTGTGGGCAAGGGGAGGGGAAGGTATGGCATCCACCATCCAGAACCAGGTGTGCCCATTCCTCACCAGGTGCTCACATAGGATTGCACAGATCCAAATTTGAGTGTCCTGGTCTTTGGAGCTGATGGACTCAGAGGGAAAGTGATATAAATTCTTGCTAACAGAGAAAAAATCCAAGAGGTGTGCATATGTTTCTGTGGGTGAGTATGTGTTGCTAGAGACTGCTCACCCTCAAGAAAGAAATATATATATATATTAGGCCACCAGGTAGAAATTAGCTTTTGGCACTTGTGGAAATTATTAAGTCATGCTGTGGTCAGACACCATCACATGATTTTTTGTCATGCATTTTTTTTTCAGAAGAACTAACTGAAATGACTATTTTGTAATAGAAAGGGTAAAGAGGTATATATTTTTAAATACTTTTTATTTTTAAAGAAACTTTAGATTAAATAAATGTTACATAAAAATATAGGGGTTTCCCATATGTCCCACCCCCATCCCCTCCCACATTTTCCCACAGTGACATCATCTTTCATGAGTGTGGTATATTCGTTATAAATGGTGAACACATATTGAAACATTGCTACTAACTGTGGACTATAATTTACATTATAATTGACACAATGCCCCACACAGTTTTGTAGGTTATGATAAAATATACAATGGCCTGTATCCATCATTGCAATGTCATGCAGGACAATTCCAATTTTCCAAAAATGCCCCCATATTACACTTGTTCTTTACTTTCCCTCCCCTCAGAAACTCTGGTGGCCACTGCCTTTATATCAATGATAAAAGTTTTTCAATTGCTTGAATAATATTTTAGAGAGATTCTTTTGTAGATTAGCAGTGATGAAAATGCTGGGTGAAGTAAGCACCATGACCAGAGAGAGAAGGAAGAGATGGTAGAATTAATGTTAGAAGATGGGAAAGATCTTAGTGTACTCTTCAGGAAGACAAAACACAGGAACTTTTACAATCTCAAGGGGCCCTTCCCTGGAGCCTTCCAGATGCTTTGACACAGTTACAGTCATGGTGAATCCAGAGGCTTTCAGGGGGTCTCTCATCTCCCTTGTCCTCTTCAGATTTAAAGGTTACAACAGAAAACTTGTGCACACTGGACCATGGGGCTTGAAGCCCACATACACATGCAACTACTCTACCCATAACATATGCACATATACACAAAACACGCATACACATACAGAAACACATATTACACTTGCACACTCAAACACCTGCTATACCTATGTCATGTACACATATGCTGTCATTAGTACACATGCACATTCCTGTGCACACATATTTGCTATTCCAATAATACACCCACTCACAAGTACATTCAGAGACAGGTGTGTGCATACATATGTTTGCATTCACAGATACACACCTATACACATATCTCCACATGTACACACACATGAGCACACACACACAGGCTCTCTCTGATTTTTACAGCACTGGGCTGCAAATCTCTCACTTTTTCCTGTGTCCAGAACATGGATGCGACCCCCCCAGGCTGACCCTAGGCTTTCTTAGTTGCCTTCCTTTGGCAAATAGGCCAAAATCAAACATAAATAATTTGATACTTGGCAAGTGCCTGCATGTTGAGTTTGCCTTTCTCTGCTTTGCTGGGAGCCCTGCAGATGCCCCATGAGAGGAGTCAGGCCTGCCTGCCAGGTTTCAGGAGTACATGGTTGATCCCTGCACAGTCAGTGCAGGCAGGACTCACCCATCCCACATGCTTGTGAGGAACCCCTGCACCTACAGCCCAGCAAACAGATATTCTCAGTGGTTTTCAGAATACGTAAGATCCCTGTGCAGAGCAGAAACAAATGCTGGACAAGGAATGGGGGACCCAGCACAGTGGGCTTGACCTGCTTTTCTCTTGCTGCTTCCAGAATTCTCTCTTTGTCTCTAATATTTGTCATTCTGAATAGTAGGTGTCTTGGGGTAGATCTATTCAGACTTATTCTTTTTGGGATGTGTTGTCTTTCTTGGGAATTATTTACAAGTTCCTCAATTTTATAAGTCTAATATTGCCTATGACCCAGCATTTCTATTACTTTTCAACTATCCAAGGGAATTGATATCATAAATCTTCCAGAAGAAGTTGTACACAAATATTCAGAGAAACAATATTTATCATAGCCCAAAATTGGAAACAGCCCAAATATCCATGAACCGGTGAATGAATAAAAATTGGGAGCATATATATAAGATGGAATATTATTTAGCAATTATAAATTAAGTACAAATATATATGCAAGAAAATGAAAGAACCTTGAAAATATTATGCTAAGTGAGAGAAGACCTTTAGTAAAAATCACTTATTTTATTATTCTATTTATTTGGAATTTCAGGAATAGTCAAACCCATACAGACAGAAAGCACATTAGTGATTGCCAGAGTATGGGGGAGGGAGAATGGAGAAAGACTATTAATGGGTATAGAGATTCTTCTGTGGTGCTGTGTATGCTATAAATACTATTTTATATACTCACACACACTCACAAACATACCAACATTCACATGGCCAAACTCATTTGAATAAGTGTCTTATTGTAGACTTGGTGGGGACAATAATAACAGAACATACGTCTTTCCACTTATAGAATAGCTACATCAATCTAAGTAAAGAAACAGCTTTGAAATACTTCCAAGTTCAATGACTAAGAATTTTAACATTTGAAAAATGATCATGGATTATAAAAATGCTATGCCCTTTGAATATGTAATATTAAACTTGCTTATTGTGACTTCATGTACAAGACAATGAATATCAGCTTGCCCAGGCTCACTCCCATTGTGAAAAGAGAAGTACAGTGCATTGACCCCATGTTGGCAGGAGTAATGAGCAGGATACCAAGAAATGTACCCCTAGGACACATATTTTAGATTCCCACCATTTGCATTTTGTTGCATATGTTTTGTCTGACCCATACAGTCCCCCTATCTTTATTTTAGCAATTAAGCAAAATAAACCACCAAAAGAGTAAAGATTTAGTGTTCTGTGGCTAGCCTCCAATTAATTTAAAAATTAATAACTAATGTGTATCACATTCACATCTTCTTAAAAACATATGTGTTTAAGCTGAGATTGAATGCTGAAAAATAGGCAGTAAGTTATTTGCATGTTTTGGAAGACAGAATTCAATGTTCTCCACAAAGAGAAAAAGAAACAGAAAACAGAGAAAACACTAAGAAATGGGAAGTGCAGTATGAAATCGTTTTCAAGATATTTAATAAAAGTTACAGAATAAGAGTAAAAAATGGTGATCAGAAACAAGATTTAAAGTTACAATTCCACTAGATTGAGGAAACACACCACTCAAAACAGTCAAAAATTCAAACATCCCAAGAAAGAAAACATTGAAAAGCCCAATATGCACATTATAGTAAAAACACAGAAACCCTCTTTTTTTGAATTTTTGAGATTTCTGGATGAATTCTGAAGATCCTGAAGTTAGAATGGGACAAATAAAATGTGGTACTTTTCTCTAACCAAACTTGTTACAAAGTTTGTAATTTTACATTTGTGAAATGAAGGAATCATTGATACTTCAAATGATGAGTGTGTTATGGTAAAAATGAAGTAGCATATGAGTGTGTTTAACCCTACATATCACATAATGAGGGATCAATTTTCCTGAATGCTATCATTTAGATCCAGCTTTTCCAGAACACTCATCTCTGTTCCCTGAAGACAACCATCCCCAGACCTTGCCCTGTTTAATCTGTTAAAATCTATGACTGAACTAAAAATAGAAATAATGATAATAATTATATGTATATGTATATCTTTGAAAAAAATCTTAGAAATTGGGAGTGCTGATAGATCTAAACATTGCATATTAAATATTGTGAAGTTGTTCAGAGAATATCCAGTATTTACTTATTTTGCACCTACCTATGATTTTATATTCGCACCAGAAACTTAAAGAATCACATTTACTTGTGGTATTCATTTCAAGTAGTTATGGTATCTGCACACTTTTCCTGTACAATTTAAACTTCTTCTAACAGGCACCACAGGTGGATGTTTCCAGCTCCATCTCCTACAATTGTATTAAGGGCTAGTTCATGGAACAACACTTTCTCTCATAAAAGCTCACATGAGAGAACTCCAAGATGATTTAATCCAAATCTAGTTTAATCCAAATTCTACAAGATCATACCAGGCACAAGACCATTGCATGGACAGGTCACAGTTCATCTGCTCTTGAAGATTCAGTCAAGAGTGACAGCTGAGTACCATTGTCCTCCAGAGCAGGACAATTGCAAGATATGACAAATTAACCATTGGGTTCCCTCCACCGGCTGAGTGCCCACTCTATGCTGTCACCCCAGGAACCTCACAACATCTTGCATATTTATGGATCTTCTTTATGACAGCTAACCAAGGTCATGGAAGGACATAATCTTAAAAAGTGATGATAAATATACCTAGAAAACAAATGAAACAATACAAAACCAAAACTGACACACAATGCACAGAGCACAGCAGTTATACACAAAATGAGGGATTTGAGCTGCCAGTGGTGGATGGGCACTAGCCTCCATGGTGTGGAGTGCTCTACTTATGAATCTTCTTTGCAGAAGGGCAGTCTCCTCATTCCATTCTTTCAAGGATGTTGCAGGATGCTCTTCTGTTCTCCTGGAGCTCCCAAACAGGTGCTTTATATAGCTCTGGGTGATTACAGTAGCACAAGCTGAATCTAGGAGCTCCTTACTCTACCACCATCTTGCTGGTTGTTGCCCTATTATGTCCTTTTGTTAGTGATATATCTCTCCCTATTTAACAGCTGGGCAATATGGAGATAATTCTGGCTCCACTTAGAGACATACCATTATTGTGGAGTCTCCAAACCTCTGTGGCATTCACCCCAGTGATGAGATTTAGATGAGATTTGAGATTTGAGTTGATGGTGTGATTAGTTGATATTTTGGGGATGTTGAGATTTCAGAGGTGAATTTATATGTTATGTGTTGAGAGATTTCATAAATGTTTCACTGAGGAAGACATTTTTCATTTGTAATCCACTGTGATTTTCAGTTGTCATGTGCCAGCAGCATGCAATGGAGTTAGCATGGAGGTTATTTTAATATTCCCAGACATGTGCCCTAACTCTTATAGTTCTGCTGGTGTGGAGGGGTTAAGATTATCATGAATGTAGTCTCTTACTTTCCATCATGGAATCTCCTAATTTGGTGAGACAGCAGGTTGGGAATCAGCATGTATTGACATGCAATAAAACACTGTGTATTAATTTTATGACTGCTGAGACAAATAACCACAATAGTATATAACACACATTTATTCTCATTTTTCCCACACTCAGAATTCTAAAGTTTTTACACTGTGGCAAAAACAAGGGGTTCACAAGGAGTCTTATTCTCTCTGGAGTCTCAAGGGAAAAATCTCTTTTCTTGTCCTTGACCACTTCCAGATATCCATTCTTTGTCTCATGTTCTCTTTTTCCATTTTCACATCCAGGAAGGTAGGATCTTACTTCAGTCATCAACTTGGCCTTTCTTCTGAAAGAATGTCTTTCCTTGCTCCCTCCTCATAAGGGAAATCATGATTACATTAAAAGCCCACCGGGATAATTTGGGATAATCTTCCCTATGTGATTAAATTAATCACATTCTCCAGGTCCCTTTTTACATGTGCATCTCATAAACAAAATAAATTCAGCTCATCTTAACATTCTCATAATTGTCACCTCATTACAGCACCAACTCAACTCCAAAGTCCCATCTTAATCTCATCTGAACAAAAGTTATCAATCTCACCATCTAAGTCATCTTATGTATGGGTGACATTCTGGGAATGATTTATCCTGAGATGAAATATCCTTCCATAGGTACACCTCAGAAACTAGAAAGCAAGTGTTCTGTTCCAAAAACACAATGGTAACCTGGGAGCCACTCCATTTCAGAGAAGCTGTCAGTCCAGAGGGAGATTTGATGGTACAAATTAATCTCTGCAGATATGAGAATCCACACTGATGGGGAAACACCTGTCTTCCCCTTCTCTCTCCTCTCAAAGAAGCACATTCTCTGAGGAGCTTACAACTTTCTTCATCCTAACATCCTTCTCTAAACAAGATGAGAGGACATTGGGCAACACATATTGTACAGAGCATGGGGTGCCATAGACTCCTCATTCAGGCTCAGGCCTTGGGACCTGTATGACCTTAGATTTTTCACTGGCCCCTTTCCAGGTGTTTTTACATGGTTTAAGTCCATGTGAATATCACCACCTGGCCATATGGGAACACTATTGGATGATGAATTTCTCAGCAGAATTTGTACAACTTTTTTCTGTGAGGGTAAATCATCATTTCTAACTGTAAAGAAAGTTTTTTTTCTTATATTCTCCTGCTTCCAGTGCAGATTTGAGCATCTTCTTCATACATCCATATTTTCCCTGGAGTGTGGAATTTAGAGAAGGTCATGAGGGCTTTTAACTCTCCTGGCACCTCTTCCATCTTCTGGATTCCCATTGCTCACTTTGTGCGTGGTTCTTAATCCTGGTGGGAGTCAGGACACTTAGGTTTAATCAAATTAAAACTACTGTCAATGAAAACCATAGGGACACATTAAAAGGAATGTGCACACCAGGACCATAATAATACCAGAAAAAAATGTAGGGAAACATCTTCAAGACCTTATAGTAGGTGGTGGTTTCTTGGACCTTACACCCAAAGCATGTGCAACAAAAGAAAAAAATAGATAAATGGGACATCTTCAAAATTAAACACTTGAAATTCACAGGACTTTGTCAAAAGGGTTAAAAAGCAGCCAACTCAATGGGAAAAAAATATTTGGAAATCACATATCTGATATGGATTTTATATGCAGGATATATAAAGAGATGTTACAACTCAACAATACAAAGACAAATGACCCAGTTAAAAATGGGCAAAACACTTGAATAGACATTTATCCAAAGAAGAAATGCAAATGGCAAAAAAAAAAAAAAAAAAACATGAAGAAATGCTCAACATCACTAATGATTAGGGAAATGCAAATCAAAACTACAATGAGATATAATTTTACACCTATCAGAATGACCAATATTTAAAAGACAGAGAACTACAAGTTTGGGAGAAGATGTGGAGAGATAAGAACACTTATTCACTGTGACTGGGAATGCAGAATGGTAGAGCTACTGTGGAAGACTGTTTGGCAGTTCCTAAAGAAGTTGAATATAGACTTACCACATGACCCAGCAATACCACTACTGGGTATATATCCAGAAGAACTGAGAGCAGTGACATGAACAGACCACCAATGTTCATAGCAACATTATTCATGATTGCCAAAAGTTGGATACAACCCAGGTGTCCATCAACAGACGGATGGATAAACAAACTGTGGTGTAGTCACCTAATGGAATATTATGCAGCTGCAAGAAGAAATGAAGTCATAAAACATATGACAACATGGATGAACCTGGAGGACATTATGTTGAGTGAAGCAAGCCAGACACAAAAGGACAAATACTGTGTGATTACATTACTATGAAACAAATATATTATGTAACATATTGTTTGATTAAAAAAAATTATATGTATCCAGTACATTTAATTGAGAAATGTATGTATTTATTCATCTGTGTTTACTTTTTAGTTTTTAATTGTTTATATTTTCAATTATTAAATGTACAAACAAAACAAAATTAAATTAAAAAACTTAAATAAAGGAATGTGTACAGCTATGGACCTAGTTAGTGGTAATAATCTGATGCTGTTCTATCATAATCTGTAACAAATGTTCTACAACAATGTAAGGTATTGATAGAGGGGTGATGTATGTGAATTCTGCTCATTATGCATGATTGTTTTGTAAGTTCACAACTTCTATAATAAAAATAAATGATATATATGACTGTTTTTATAAAATGTAAATAAAAATAAACTAGAGAGAAGGAAACAGAATAGCAGGTATCTATGACAGTGGAAGAATAGAGAGATTGAAAGGTGATGAGTATTGTTTGGTTTTTGTTTTTTAGTATTATTTTTATTACTAGAATGAAAATCCTCTTAAAATGATTGAAGGGATGAATGCACAACTATATGATTATACTGAATTCCATTTATTGTATAATTTTGATTGATTTTATGCTTTATTAATATGCATTAATAAAATCAATTTGTTAAACATTTTTGAAAAATTAAAAAATAAGGAAAGTTTGAAAAAAAATTCAGCTAGAAAAGCAGAATGTACACAATACATCTATTAACAACAGTTGTGTGAATCTTCTCTATTTCACAGAGTGTCTGAAAGTCACATCCTCAGGCTTTGTAATGTGAGGGTATGCTAAGGACACAGTTGAAACTCAGTGAAGAGAGGGCTGAGTCAATCATCTTCTGAAAGCTCTATGATGACTCCTCACAGATCATATTATTATACTATCATATCTATTATATTTTATATTCATGTCTCTTCATCCCCTAACACAATCCAGTATGACCTACAATACCTCCTTGGAAACTACCCACCTGATGAACATCCTGGAGCTCCCTTAATGGAAAAGATATCAGGTCCTTCCAGGAATGGAGGACAGTGGACACTGATCCCAGGCCCTTCTGTCCTATCTTTTACTGTCTTACCTAATTCCTGTCCAGGTGTCATCCAGTAGGTCTGCTATCTCCTAGGTCTCAGTCCATCTTAGAGCCACAAGTCTCCCCAGGGGACTGCATAGGTGAAGCTTTCAGTCAGATCCAGCTCCAGGGAAAAAGTGAGGCAAGTGAGCCTGAGCCCTCCTGAGGCAGAGGCCAGCCTATCAGCAAAGAAACAAGGGTTTGTATGCGCCATGTCTCATATTTCTTTTTCCTTATTTCTCTCAATAGATTTCAGCAGCTTCACCACAGATGATAGCTCAGGAAGAAGTTCTAGAGCTCAAAATTGGAAACAGCTCAAATATCCATGAAGTGGTAATTTTGAGCACATATATAAGATGGTATATTATTTAGCAATTATAAATTTAGTGGAGCTATATATGCAAGTACATGAAAGAACCTTGAAAATATTATGCTAATTGAAAGAAGACATTTAATAGAGATCGCTTATTTTATTATTCTATTTATTTAGAATATCCAGAATAGTCAAACACATATAGACAGAAAGCACATTATTGATTGCCAGAGGATGGGGAAGGGGAAAGGAGAGACTACTAATGGGTATGGAGTTTCTTCTGTGGTGCCGTACATGCTATAAATTTATATTGAGGTGATAGTTGCACAACTCTGACCTACATGACAGAATAAAGTGGAAACCTGGCCCTGAGAATAGCGTTGGGGAAAAGATCAGAAACCACTGGAGGATAGTGAGTTTTGGACAATGTGGTTGCTATCACTAACATTCCCAATCCTGGGACCCCAGAGAGATGCCTTCCTGAGCTGAATTCAACCACACTTTCAGTGTCATCCTGATCATAGACCAGGACATGCACATAGCCCAAGACATGTCACACACTCATTCTTGACTCACCCCCCACTGTGCATCTGTAGATTCCAAAATTCTGTATTTTTATTTTCTCTGTCTTTCATGGATATTTAATTTCCATGTGTACAGGCCTTCCTTTTCTTTACACTCTGTCAGTTTCCACAAATGTTTAATTGCCTTATCCAGAGATATTAAGAGCAGTAGATTTTATATAAAATGTTCCCTGTGTCAGACACTGTGGTAATCAGGAAATAATCATTAACACTTAGATTCAGACTCACCCTCAAGAGAGGACAAATTTAACACTAAGTATTTTGTCTCCACATTTCTTGGTTCTGACAATGCACAGGTGTTGACTTCAAGGTTTTTGGAGATTTTCCTCCTGATTCATTTTCAGTTTGTTTACTAAACCTTCAGCCTGACTCTCCAGAGTTCTAATTGTTCACATGTATTTGTCCAATTCTATGTATCATTGTGTTCTAAGCATTATAACAAATAACCACAAAACCCAGTGGAATAAAAATATAAGAATGATAAATGGGTTGCTAAATTTCATTTATAAGGTGTTTAGATGGGAAGTCTTGGTCAGGAGTGGAATCTGATTTATGCACTTAGTCAGGAACACAGACACAAACCAATTTGTAACACAGCATCCTCAACTGTTGGACAGAAAGTTAGATGCAGAATGAAAGAGAATTTGGGATTCTGGGTGGGTGTATACTAATTGCCCAGGCCTGGAAGCAGCATAGATTATCCTTGTGCACATTCCATTTTCTGTTCTCAATCATAAGACCTCCTTGATATCAAGAATCCCAGGAGGAAGGGAAACAATTGATGTATGTGGGCAGTATTTCTTTACACAGTAAGCCTGTGTCATCTATCCCCCTCCTCACACAGACACATAAACTATTCTCTTTTGAGAAATACCATCCAGAAGTTTGAGAATACATATAATCATATATTTTGAATACAAGCAAGGGATTTGGGCAATGTTGTATCCAGTGGTCAGTGAGGGGGTTGTACTTCCATTTTCTGATTCATCTTCAACTGTGTATTGAATGGAGATGAACATGAAGGAATGTTTCCTGTGACACTGAGGAATTAAAATGTACTGGTTGTGGCTAATATAGTGAAAAAATTGTGTAAAAATGGCAAGGAACCATCCAAAATCTGATGGCAATGAGGGCAGCTGGATGTTAGGGCAGATCAGAGTTGCTGTGAGGCAGCAGGGGCAGGTGTCCAGCAAGCAGATAGTGATGGAGTCAGGAGAGCAGCTAGAGACACAGAGCCCATTTATAAAACAGATCCCAATATAATGACAACAAGACTGGCAGATTCACCTGCCTGGCTCTGGGGAAAGGGAAAGCAGCCAAAGGAGAGCAAAGAAGGTACTCCTGTTCGTCCCCTCCCTGCCCCAAAAGTATCTAAGCACCTCTTAAAATATATTTATATATACACATAAATAACATTTTTGTAAGCAAATACACATATATGCATATATATTTATATATCATTTTGCAAATGTTGGTATGTATTGTGAAAATTTTGATTTTTACCCACAATAAAAATAAAATAAAATAAAATAAAACATTAAAAAAAAAAGAAGGTACTCCTGGAGCCATGTAAGGAGTAATGATGTGTAGAGGGTACAGCAGGCAACCAGAGGCAGGGGGCCCACAAGACATTTGTGCTTCCAGAAGCCAAAGCAGAAGTGCCCTGACAAAAAGGGTGGGGTAGTGGCCATGCCTTGGCACTGGGGTAGGGCACAGTGGGGAGGGGTGCACAAGGGTGCAGAGTTGACAAAAAGAAAGGGACATGGGCTTGAACTCTCCAGTGATCTTTCTGGAGGAGAAGGCTCAGGAGTGAGGTTTCACAGACTCATGACTGGTCCATCAATACATCAAAGATAAATTAAGAGGTTCTTCCCAAACTGACAAGATCCTAGAATGAGAAAAGAGACATGGGCTGCCCTAGGAGAAGAAGGCCTCAGTCCTGCCAGTAACCCCTCCTCACCTCCCCCTGTCCCTGCCTGTCCACCATCCCCTGTAACTTGGAGAATATTGCCCTCATCCTGCAATGGGTGACCAGTCCAGTGCACAGAACACTCAGGAGTCTCTCTGGAGCATTTTATTAAATTAAGCATGAATCCAGTATTTACAAACAGGTAATCTATGTATTTCTCATGAAAAAGAATGAAATAAAACTAAGCTCTCTTGTATTAAAAGCAGAATATACTGTGTTGGCCCTGAGAATGCACCTCTCATTCCACCACATGCAGGGACATAAAGCACCAGGGACCCAGCTGCTATTCTCTGAGATCATCCCAATATTGTCAAGCTTGGGAACAACACTAATGTTGACCAGCTCCTGGGAGATGCAGGACCCATTTGATGGGCGATTTTGACTCAAGGACATGCTGATGTCCCTGTTAAACTTGGGAGAAAGAAAATGGATTAGGACAAAAAGAGTAAAGGAGACCACTGCTGTCTGACACGCACACTTTTGTGTGAGGAGGAGAATCAGCTGTGAAATCCAGTATGGTTTATGAGATACTCACCTTGGCATAGACTGTCCTAACAGGGAATCCCACTGAGGTCTCTTCCTTACTCTGATTGGAAAAGACTCACCAGACTGCCCTGAGATCACCAGTTCTGATCCTGGTGACCACTGGCAGAGTCTTTTGTGCCTCCATAAGTGACAGTCTGCAAGTGATAATTTTTCTCTTACTATAATGAAAGTTTCCTTATTCAGACACTTCAATGGATGGGACACAATCCTAAACATAGAGAGCTTCCTCAGGGGAAAAGTAACATGTAGAGGAATCCCCAGACTTAACAGGGAACCAGCCCTTACCCTCCCTCTGCACCTAGTCCTGTTGAGATCCATGTCCTGTGGTTCCTGACCACCCCTGCTGCCCAGCACCCTCTAGCTGCCCTGCAAGGTGGGATTGAGTCTGGATTCTCACTGCCTCTCTCACTGTGTCTCACTCAGTAATACACTGCTGTATCCTCAGGTCTCAGACTGTCCATTTGCAGACACAGCATGTTCCTGTCAAAGCCCCTGAGATGGGGAATTAGCCCTTTCCAGCTCTCCTCGAGTGTGGTAGGAGCAGCATTGTTAATGTGTGAGACATTCCCTAGCCTTTCCCTGTAGCTTGGGGGTCTCAGTTCATGTTATAGCTACTGGAGGTTAACTCAGGGTCTGCCAAGGAGGGTGTCAGAGACGACTGTCTGTATGAAATCTCACCTAGACTCCACCAACTGGATACCTGCAAACAAAACCATCCTGGTCAGGATAACAGCTACACATAGCCACTGTTTCTCTCACATCAACTCACTTTCTCAATGTCTGTGGATCCACATAATATGACCTTATGAAATGGTTATAAGGAAAACCCGCTTGGCCCTAACTCCATGTTGATTTCTCTGTTTTCATTCCTGATTATTGAATGGGAACATGTGGGATCCCCAGCGCTGGGAATTCTCTACCAGAACTGCAGGGACTGGGCTGGGCTAATTTATATAAGCAAAATAAGAGACCCTATTTGCAAGTTCTCTTACTATGTAGCAAGCTCTGGGATTGGAGCCTTGAGAGAGGGAACTGCCCAAAGCAGATATGTATGACTTGGGGGAGTTGAGAGGCAATGATAGCATCTGGGACGATATGATTTCTTATTATGTGATATTGCTGTACTAAACTCATAGAACCCATGGTCTTATTTCATTTACATGTATGTACAGAAACTATGTTAAGGAGATGTCAGTGTTACCACCATTTTGCAGATGTAAAATTTCAAACAGAAGCATGGAAATGTTGGACAACATTCCCAAAGTCATATGTCTGAAAAGAGTGAGCCACAGGATGGTGCTCTCATGAATCAGCTCCAAAACAGAGGGGGCAGTCCTTGTGGGATTTGCAGCACCCCTCTTCAGTTAATGAGAACACTGCTTGATATTGTTTCATACTATTGTTTACTTAAAGAAAGCAGGGAGAACCAGAGTTCGTGCAGGTGTATTTAAAGGAGTTCCTGGCTTTTCACAGGTGTGATTACTTATCTATCTCTTCAGCCTAAAAATATATCAGTTGTTAGTTTTTAGCAGCATTTTAAAAATGTAGTTGATATAAGATAACCTTTACATTTTAAAATGTACAATTTGATAAGTATTTATATATTTGTACACCCCTGTAATGTCACTTCAAATAATGAACACCTAAAAGTTTTCACATAATTCTTAATTATTGCTTCTTCCTGTCTCTCCAAACAACTATTAATCTTCTTCTGTTAATAGTGAATTGATATATAAATTATATATCATAAAGTTCACCCATTTAAAATAATACAATTAAATTTTTTTTATATTCCATAAATACATGTCACCATCACCAGTGTCAATATTAGTATGGTTTCATCGCTTCACAAAGAAACTACACACCCTCTAGGTGTCACCTTTCTATCCTTCTATGCCCATCTAGCCCTAATCCACAAATAATGTACTTTAACTCTCTAGGCTTCCCCGTACTTGGCTGTAATATGAAACAGATCCCAAATTATGTTGTCATTCATGACTGGCTTCTTTCACTTACCATAATTTCCCCAAGGTTCATTCAGTGAAAACAAATATTTATCATTCATTTTTTAAAATCAGTGATCATTGTGATATAAATACAGCCCAAAGTTCCCCAATTTACTTGCTCATCTGTACAATTCAGTGATAGTAATTAAATTATCAATTTTGGGCTACAAACATTATGACAAGATTTTTATCATCTCAAACAGAATCCTTTACCCATTAAGAATTAACTCCCCAATTTGTTTAATTCATATCAGTGAGGTCATGTATTTTTTGTCTGTCAAGGCCTGATTTGCTTCACTCAACATAAGGTCCTCAAGATTCATCCATGTTATCCCATGTGTGAGTACTATATTCCCTCTTACAGCTGAATAATATCCTATTGTATATATGTACCACATTTTGTTTATCCATTCATCTGTTAATAAGCATTTGGTTTGATTCCAACTTTTGGCAATAGTGAATAATGCTGCCATGAACATTGGTGTACATATATCTGTTCATGTCCTTGCTTTCAATTCTTCTGGGAAGAGACCCAGCAGTGGAATTGCTGGATCATATGATAGTTCTATAGTTAGTTTTTTGAGGAACTGCCAAACTGTCCCCCA
This sequence comes from Tolypeutes matacus, assembly GCA_026826555.1. Taxonomy (NCBI): domain Eukaryota; kingdom Metazoa; phylum Chordata; class Mammalia; order Cingulata; family Chlamyphoridae; genus Tolypeutes; species Tolypeutes matacus. The sequence goes on along the minus strand of JAKSZT010054023.1, from coordinate 2,626,251 downwards.
CAATGGCTGGACCATTCTGCATTCACACCAGCAGTGTATGAGGGTTCCCATTCCTCCATATCTTCTCTAACACTTGTAGTCCCGTTTTTTTAATAACCTTCTGTCTAATGGGTGTAAGATGGTATCTAATTGTAGTTGTGGTTTGCATTTCTCTAATAGCTATTGATGTTGAGCATCTTTTCATGTGCTTTTTAGCCATTTGTATTTTTTTCCTTGGAGAAGTGTCTTTTCAAGTTGCTTGCCCATTTTATAAATGGGTTGTTTGTCTTTTTATTTTTGAGGTGTAAAATTTTTTATATATGCTGGATATTAGGCTCCTATCAGATATATGGTTGCCAAATATTTTCTCCAATTTGGTAGGCTGATTTTTTACTTTCTTGATAACCTCCTTTGAGGTGCAAAAGCTTTAAATTTTGAGGAGATCCCATTTACCTATTTTTCTTTCACTGCTCATGCTTTGGGTGTGAAGTTCATGAAACCATTTCCTATTACAATGTCCTGTAGATTTTTCCCAACATTACCTCCAAAGTTTTTATGGCCTTGGCTCTTATATTTAGATCTTTGATCCATCTTGAGTTGATTTTTGTATAAGGTGTGAGATGGTGTTCCTCTTTCATTCTTTTGGATATGGATATCCAGTTCTCTAAGCACCATTTGTTGAAGAGGCCATTCTCTTACAGTTGAGTGGGCTTGGTGACCTTGCCAAATATCAGATGACTCTATATGTGAGGATCTATATCAAAACTCTCAATTTGGTTCCATTGTTTGGTATGTCTATACTTGTGCCAGTACTATGCAGTTTTTTGTTTGTTTGTTATTTTTAAAGATTTATTTATTTATTTCTCCTCCCCTATTGTTTTGCACTCACTGTCTGCTCTCTGTGTGCTCTTCTGAGTCTGCTTGTCTTCTGTTTAGGCAGAATTGGGAACTGATCTTGGGACCTTCCAGAGTGGTGAGAGGCTTCTAAATCTCTTGGGCTCCCTCAGCTCCCTGGTCTGCTGCATCTCTTATTGTATCTCTTCTGTGTCTCTCTTTGTTGCATCATCTTGCCACACCAGCTCTCCACATGGCCCAGCACTCCATGTGGGCCAGTGCTCCTGCATGGGCCAGCACTCCATGTAGGTCAGCTCTCCACTCAGGCTAGCTCTCTGCATGGGCCAGCTTGCTTTTCACCAGGAGGTCCTGGGAATCAAACCCTGGACCTCCTATATGGTAGACAGGAGCCCAATCACTTGAGCCACATCCACTTCTCCAAACCATAGTTTTTTTATAATACTTTTTTTTTTTACTGCCTTTTTTGCACCTGATAAAAGAATATCATTATAATTAACTATATTTCATAGTTCACTTTGGGGTTCACTGTTTGTGTTGTACAGTGGTTTTTTTTTTTAACTTTATTTTGTACATTTAATAATTGAAAACTTAAACAATTAAAAACTGAAAAGTAAACACAGATGAATAAATATATATATTTCTCAATTAAATATAATGGATACATGTAAATTTTTTTTTTTTTTGAATCAAACAATATATTACACAATATATTTGGTTCATAGTAATGCATTCATACAGTATTTGTCCTTTTGGGTCTGGCTTGCTTCACTCAACATAATGTCCTCCTTTTTTTAATTTTTTTAACAGATACTTAGATTACATTAATGTTACACAAAAATTATAGGGATTCCCATATGCCCCACTCCCACACCTCCCACAACCTTCCACATAAACATCCTTCATTAGTGTGGCACATCACCTGCAATGGATATACACATTCTGGGGCTTTGCCATTAAGCAAATACCGTACATTTTTGTAAACTGTAGCTTTATAGTATGTTTTAAAGTCAGGTAGTGTCATTCCTCCAATTTCATTCTTCTTTTTCAATATGACTTTGGCTATTTGGGGCCCCTTTCCCTTCCAAATAAATTGCATAGTTAGGTTTTCCAATTCAGTAAAACAATCTTATTGGGATCGCATTAAATTTGTAGATTATTTGGGTAGAATAGACATCTTAATGTTTAGTCTTCCTATACATGAACTGGGGGTTTTCTTCCATTCATTTAAGTCTTCTTTGATTTCCTTTAACAGTGTTGTGTAATTTTCTGTGTATAAGTCCTTTACATCTTTAGTGAAGTTTATTCCTAGGTATTTGATTCTTTTAGTTACTATTGTAAATGGTATTTTTTTCTTGATTTCCTCCTCAGATTGCTCTTAAGCAAATCAAGCAGGCTCAGACCTATTGTCTGGAAGATAGATTTACAGGAAATAGAAAGGGAGAAGAAGGTTGTGAGCCAATGCCCATACTGGTGCAATCTATGATAAGGTGGAAGTGTGTAGTTGGGCATTCAAGGGCTATGACAGGAGGGTAGTGATACTTTTGGGTTGGGTAGTACAGGTTTGGCAGGTGGGTATAGTGGGAAGGGTGGGTTGGAAGTCCAGGGGACTGGGGGAGGGTTGGAGGAGGGACAGGTAAATGCTGGAGATTTGTGGGTATGAGGTTCTAAGTAAAAAATTGGGAATGCACTTATGGCAATATGGCAAGGAAGGGTTACTGGTTTAGGGTGTTGAATGGGGGCATTCAGGGCAGAGTACATAGTATAGTTACAGGAAACATTAGTCTGGGATCTTCCAACCCTACTGATGTGATTAAGGGGATGCACCAAGGCATTAAGCTCTTTGCTCCCATAAGGTCTTAACAGTATCCTTCTCTGTCTTGGATATCCAATGAACAACTTCTGTGAAATGTCCCTTTGAGGCATGTACAGTGCTCCTGAGGCAGCAGAATCAGTACATCTGTCTTATAGTTACAGTGAGTGGGTGAAATGGAACCCCCGTTGTCTAGAGACTGGGGTCCACTCACAGGGCCTGACTGGACTGGCTGGATGCTCACATGGTGTCATGCAACAGCAGAGGGCCTTGGTTCTTCTGTCCTCCCAGACCCAGACCCTACACACCACTCACTTCACCAGCAGGAATTAATCTAGCCTCCCTTATACTAATTAACACATGGAGCAAAACTTGAAATGTTTATATGGCCCCTTGGCAGGTGCCCCCATGATTACTCCCATTCAGTTCTGACTCCTGGCTGTGGGCCTTACTTACTGCAGAAGGAGGGCTCATACAGACACTGCAGAGATGCAGGGTGTGGGATCAGGAGGGCAGGGCAAACAGAGCTAGCAGTGGACATCAGATTCTACTTCATGCAGGGAAGTGGTCAGAGTGGCTCAGGCTGTCACAGCTAGAGCAGGTGTGACCCAGATGGTGGCCCTCCAAACACCACAGGGTACCTTGTCTAGATTCTGCAGGCAAACCTTCATCATGTCCTTTAAACAAACATCTACTTTAATAATATAACATCCCAAGTGTTCATGGACAAAAGATGGGCATTCACAAAACAAGAAATTCACACTTGCAATAAAATGAGTCTAGAAACATGATTTCCCTTACAATTTAGGCAACTGAAATTGATTTTGTTTGTCTGTGAATATGAAGCAGTTGAAAAATGTCCACTATCCTGAGCTTCATTGAGATTCTTATATTCTCACTGATGTCTCAGTTCCTTTGTGGGAGTTGGCCCCTGCTGGGCTCCCAGTTCTCCTTCACGTTCTCCCACTCTGATTAGAAGAGCAAGGCTAAAGAACCCCATAAACAAGGGCACCAGCCTCCCTGCTAATGGTTGCTTCTGCCAGGGGTTGACACCTGACTATGATAGACCAATGCACCTCCCTTTTCTGGTACTGAGGATCATGGGCTTAAACTTCACCTAGAGTTATGGATATTTGGTAACTGATTGCAGAAGAATGTCCCTCAATTTCTGATAATGCAGTCTTAAGATAGATCCATAGTCATGAGTTCTTGGGCTTAGATGTTTTAACAAGCACCACCTATTAATATTTTAAAAGTCCTGGGGTTTGTGCAAGTGTGGGTGTGTAGGTATAGGAATAATATTTCTTACTTATGCTACCTAGAAGTACCTTCTCTTATTTGGACTCAAATCCATTTCTTGATATTGACTTTTGCATTAGAGGGAGAGATGTGAGCAGCAGATGTTCAGGGAAATGTGCACAGTTTTAAGATAGTGAGCAGGTCAAGGTGAACTAGTACGTAATGCACATCCCTGATTCATTCCAGGAAGGAACATTAGTATTTGATGGCAGTGCTTCAGAACAGGCTACAGAGCTATCTTATCCCTTGGGTCACCTGAGACAACTAGAAGGTGTTTGCCTGCATTCAACATTTAAAGGGAAAGGGGAGAAGTTATTTAAGAGAACTCACTAAGGAGCCTGCTTTCCTTTCTCTGGTGGCATATTCAGACAGCACAAGTAAGGCCTGTGGCTGCAAGAGCAGCCAGTAACCTTTTTTCCCTTTTTTATAATTTATTGAAATATATCACTCATACATGAACATACATAAACAATAAGTGTATAATAATAGTTGTGAACTTACAAAATAAACATACATAACATCATACAGGGCTCTCTTACCTCACCCCACTGCCAATACCTTGAATTGTTGTGAAACATTTTTACCTAATGATTAAAGAGCATCCTCAAAATATTACAAAATATTACTCAGTGTATAGTAAAAGTTGTGAACTTACAAAGCAAACATTCATAGCATCATACAAGGGTCCCATATATCAACCCTCCATCAACCCCCTGCATTGTTGTGAGATATTTGTTACAAATTTTGAAAGAATATTGTCAAGATCTTACTACTAATTATATTCCTTATCTTACATTTGGTGTATTTTACCCCCAGCCCACCCCAATATTATTTTTTAAATATATTTTTATGACTGAAGAAGTAAAGTTACAAAACAATCATGCACATGTGCAGAATTCCAACAACACCCCTCTATCAACACACCACACTGTGGCAAACATTTGTTACAGATTATGAGATAATAGCATTTGATTATTATCAGTTCCACAGCATATATTTGGCACACATTTTTTCATACTCCCCCATGATCAACACAGTACATCATTAGCATAGATGCAAGAATATTACATTATTACTATTAACCACACTTCATAGGTTCACAGTTGTAGTTTTCCCATGCTTCTTCACATTCCCACCACCCTGTAATACTGATGTACATCTACTCTAGTTCACAAAGGACACTTTTGCATCTGTACCATCAACCACTATTCTCATCCACCTCTGGGTTTACTGTGCTATTTTGTCCCTAGATTATTCTCTAGCTTTCTGTCAATTGGCATTTACATCCCTAGACTACCATTTTCAGCCACATCTCCATGTATAAACCAGCTGTTATTCACTATAATGTGTGACCATCACCTCTGTACATTTCCACACTTTTATAGTAAAGCTAATTAAAACTTCTACATACATTAAATATCAGTAGTCCATCTCAGTCCCCCTCTTATCTCCTTTAAGAATACACCACCTACCACGAGGTCTTGAAGATATTTTCCTACAGTTTCTTTTAGAAGTTTTATGGTTCTTGCTTTTATATTTAGGTTTTTTATTCATTTTGAGTTAATTTCTATATAAGGTGTGAGAAAGGGGTCCTCTTTCCTTCTTTTGCTATGGATATCCAATTTTGTCAGCACAATTTGTTGAATGGACTGTTCTGCCTGAGCTGGTAGGTTTGACAGGCTAGTCAAAAATCACTTGACCATAGATGTGAGGGTCTGTTTTTTAACCATCAATTCAGTTCTATTGGTCTATCTGTCTGTCTTTATGCCAGTACCATGCTGTTTTTACCATTGTACCTAGGTAATACAACTTAAAGTCTAAAAATGAGAGTCTTCCAACTTTGCTTTTCCTTTTTAAGATGTTTCTGGCTATTCAGGACCCCTTATCCTTCCAAATAAAATTGATAATCATGTTTTCCATTTATTTAAAAAATGCTGGTGGAATTTTTATCGGGATTGCATTGTATTGGTTTATCAATTTGAGTAGAATTGACATCTTAATGGTACTTAGTCTTTCCATCCATGAGCATGGAATGTTCTTCCAATTATTTGTCTTTTTAAAATTTCTTTTAACAATGAGTTGTAGTTTTCCGAATATGAGTACTCCACATCATTGTTTAAGTTTATTCCTGAATATTTGGGTTTTATCTGTCATATTTTATTTTCACCACTCTTTAGATGCTTTTAGTTACTTTTATTGATATAATCTTCATTTCTAGATTCTCTTCCAGGCCTCTCTCTCCTGTCTTTTCTTTTCAGGCTGTGGCACACCCTTTAGTATTTCCTGCAAAGCAAACAAACACTCTCAGTTTCTGTTTATCTGTGATTAGTCTAAACTCACCCTCATTTTTGAAAGACAATCTTGCCAGATATAAGATTCTTGTCTGGAAGTTTTTCTCTTGCAGTATCTTAAATATATCATACCACTGCCTTCTTGCCTCCATGGTTTCTGGTGATAAATCCACACTTAATCTTATTGGGTATCCCTTATATGTTATGCGTTGTTTTTCTCTTGCTGCTCTCAGAATTCTCTCTTTGTCTTTGGCATTTGACATTCTGATTAGTATGTGTTTCCGAGTTGGCCTATTCAGATTTTGTTGGGTGGGAATACATTGCGTTTCTTGGACATGGATATCTATGTCCTTCAATAGGGTTGGGAAATTTTCTACCATTATTTCTTCAATTATTCCTTCTGCTCCCTTTCCCTTCTCTCTTCCTTCTGGGACACCCATGACACATATGTTTCCTTGCCTCTTGGAGTCCTTTAGTTCCCTGAGAACTGTTCTTTTATATGTTCACTTTCAGAGGACTTTTCTTCAAGCTCACCAATCCTTTCTTCTGCCTCCTCAAATCTTCTATTATATGATTCCAGTGTATTTTTAGTTTCATTTATTGCACATTTCATCCCGATAAGATCTGCTATTTTTCTATGAATGCTTTCAAATTCTTCTTTGTGCTTATCCAATGTCTTTTTAATATCCTTAATTTCTTTAGCCATCTTATTGAATTTATTGAGATTTATTTGAACATCTATGATGAGTTGTCTCAACCCCTTTATGTCATCTGGAAGCTTATCTAGTTCCTTTAACTGGGCCATATCTTCTTATTTCTTGGTGTGGATTGTAATTTTTTGTTGGAGTCTTGGAATCTGGCTTACTAGATTATTCTGGGTGCAATTTTTCTCTTTAATTTAGGACTTCCTGCCTTTCTCCCTTGCTGGTTGTATAGTAGGAGCCAAAGATGTACTTAGTGCTATAAGCTGTGGAGGCTCAAGCTGCCCTCATTGCCCCAAGGACCAGTGAGGCTTCTCCCAAATTTCTCTTTTGTCAGGGGTAGGGACAGAGCTTCAGCTATGTGGAATAATCCAACTCATGCAGGCCTGGACTGTAGTTGCCAGGAGAGACTGATGAAGCTTCATGCCTCTTTCTCCCCTGCCTGGGGCATGGATGGAGCTGCAAGTGTGGGCAGCAATCTATACTGTGCAGATCCAAGAAGACCACAGTTGCCCAGGTAGATTTTTGATTATTCAGTCTGTGTCAGCCAAATGTACCTGCAGTTACCTGGATAGGCTGGTACAGGGCCCATCAGCTTTCTTCTTGCTAGAGGTGGGGCTGAATCCTAGGCTAGGGCTGCAGACCAACCTGGGTGAAAGAAAGCAGTCTCTAACATCACTGTGATTTTCAGTCAGCCTGACTTCCCCTCATGCTGGGGGTGGAGTCAAAATGGCAGCTATCTGCCTTGTCCTGACTTGGAAAGGCTCAAACTTTAGCTGTTCTTAGGCTTATACTTTAGCCAGCTGAATTGACTAATCAGTAGCTGAAATTGGTGGCCAACTATCTCTTCTTCCCCTGATTTTGGGAAATGGAGCTTCCAATTCCTGCCACAGAATAGCTCCTGGGGTGGCTTGCACTGCCAAAGTAGGATGATCTCCAGCCTCTGTGGCATGGCCTGTAATTTCCTGGAGAGGCTGGTGCAGCTCTGCCAGCTTCCTCCCTGCCTGAGGTGGGCCTGGGACATAGGCTAAAGTGGCAATCTGATCTAGATGTAAAAAAGCTTGTTCCTACCAGCACTGTGATTTTCATTCTGCCCCACTTCCCGTTGTGTCAGGTGTGGAGTTAAGATGGCGGCTACCAGCCTCTTTCTGACTTGGACAGGCTCAAACTTTAGCTGTTCTTAGGATTATACTCCAGCCCACCGAATTTACTAATCAGTAGCTGAAGTTGGTGCCCAACTGTCTCTTTCTCACTCATTTTGGGAAGTGGAGCTTTCATTTCCAGCCACAGAACAGCTCCTGAGGTGACTTGTGCCTCCAGTGGAGGATGGGCACTGGCCTTCATGGCATCAAGTGCTCTACTTATGAATCTTCTCTGCAGATGGGCAGTCTCCATTCTTTCAAGGATGTTGCAGAATGTACCTCTGGTCTCCTGGAGGCCCCAAACAAGTGCTCTAAATATCTCTGGGTGATCACCAACTGCCCCATAGCAGGAGCTGATTCTAGGAGCTCTTTACTTTGCTACCATCTTGCTAGTTGTCCCCTGCCTCCTTTTTGAATTAGGAGGAAGTTTAAAGCAATGCAATTACCAGACACTACTTTGGCTAGAGAGTCTCATGACTTTTACTTTGCCTGTTGGGCTCATGATGTGGTCTCAGCTATGCCAGCCAAAGTGGTCGACAGATTGCACATCATATGTTCACTGGTGAACAAACTGGAAAGATGACTGAGCAATTTGCCAGTTTCAATGTTTCAAGAATTGTATCCCAATAGGTTGCAGAAGAAGAATGTACAGCCAATGGCTGTGCCATTATTCTTGCCAAAGTGAATTCCTGTTGTCAGTCTAAATGTGAGGTAAGAAAGATAAGGTTCTTGTGCATCAATATGGACTTAGTGAAAATGAAAGTTAGAAAGCAAGGGATCAGATGACCAGTACAGCCATTGGTACACTTCCCTGCTACCACAATGACCCAGGTCGGCTGGACAAAGAGTCCAGGGTGTTGCTTGGTAAAATCTGTTAGAAATAGGTTAATGGAGTAGTAACTAGTCCTGACATGGTGGTGGTCTTGCAACCACTTCACATTGGTGGCACTTCTCTCTGCCTATTTTCAGTAACTTTTTTTTTCCTTCTAAGGACACCCAGGCTCTCTGCCCTTATCTCTGAGCTATAATGTAATCAATTTCCCATTGATCTGAGTACCCTACCCATATTTTGAAAACCATTTCCACCCCTTCCTGATTTCAGAGTTGTCAGGACTCCTCCAAGTTGTCCCATGACCATTCCCAAGGGGAATTTTCCCCAAACAAGGGTCAGAATAACTCATTGACCTCCAGTATGCATGGATCATGTCCTGTAGCTCCCTCCCACTGGATTGTCACTCTAAGTGCTTCCAGAGACTTCTATCATCTCACCTCTTTGCCTGGTGGTCCTAACATCCCACCATCCTGGGAATCATATAGCATGTATAATTGGGTAAAAAGTGGGATGGACACCAGACAGTGGCTGGAAAAGAGAATACCAAATGGTGTTTCCTTGTTTCCCCTTTCAGGGCCAGTCCTCATCCTGGTAAGTGTAAGGGCTGATGCACAGTAAAACCTTGGTCACTCCTCCATCTTTTTCCTTTCTCTATGGTGGGAAACAAGATAAAGCTGATTTTCCCTTCTGGGAACTTAGTTCAACTTCCAGAGGGCCCAGTCAAGGTGGACAGCCCAAGCAATAGGAGGTTTTTCAGGGTGTAGACACTAATTTATTCTTTTAGGTGCTCATTAAAAAGTGCTACAAAATGCATTTCTTGTGTATGGTGGGTAACATGTAAGGTCCATCTAATTCTGAGAGTCTTGGCCCCTTATTGAGTGGCTTATGTGGTAAAGTGGCATCCTTGGTCAGAGATGTTACCTGGGCACCTTAAGCAATGGCAAAGAGCTTTTACAAGTTATCCTATGTATGTACTGGATGTGCAAGACAAACTAGAAAGGCAAGACCAAAGTCTAAAGTGGGTGTCCACTGCAACCAAGACAACCATGGACCTTGGGATGGCAGGAGAGGACTGATGTAGTCTATTCACCATGAGCACCCTGGTATGACTCCTCTAGGAATAGCTCCTAAATGTTCTTTAAGATGCTGTCTTGTAATTGACATTTCCCACATTGGAAAATGGCAGATTGGACCATTTTTAATAACAGAGGTACTCTGTGTTCCTTGTACATTAATAACATTGTTTCAGAATACCCATGTCCTGTTCAGTGATGAATACACCCTGCTGTGGAAGCATCTACAGGAAATTCAGGTATATATTTCTGAACCTGTATCTTCCCCTGGATTTGCACAGTAACTTTCATGAATTCCTCAGTGTGTGTGTTTGTATCTCTCCTAGGAAAGGGCATCCTCTCCAATATGTCTCCTCCTGCTGGCCTGGGCTGAACTCTTTTTTTATATATAGTTTATTTTCCTGGCAGATGTGGGCAGCCCAGGTCCTCTCCTACACTCTGCCTGCCTTTTCATTCTAGCTTAAAATATATGACCTGCCCTATAGTTCTGTGGCTAAACTTCAGCTTCCTGAACCATTCTTCTGCCCTTGGAAGATTTCACATTAGGAGACCCAGACCTGTGCGCTAAGATTATCCCTTGGAGCAAGTTTGTGATGACACACAAATATACAAAATATTTTTATCTAGGAAGCAACACTGGAATTGTGTGTGGGTCTCCAAACTATCTCCATGGGTGGTGTATTGGACTTCAGGGACACAAACATGCCTGTGCACAGGCCACCAAACCATTACTGTGGGTCATCATGCCTCAAGGACCCAAGCTTGAATTTGTGCACAATGCCTTGCCACTGCCATGAGCCACATAAACTGCTGTGTGGGTCCAAGAATGGTGGAGTTGCTCTTACTGGTAATTAGTCACCTCACCCTTGTATAATTTTCAGCATTTGTTGGGTTCTTCTCTAAGGCTGGTCATCTTCCAGAGATTGGAGAAAGTTGATTAGGCCCTTTATTGTTGTTTCTAATAGGATACTTTCAGCACATTTACACCACCTTGATGATGTAAATCTCCACTTGGATGTTTATGTAGGAGTACCTGGCATGCCTTTTGCTCCAAAACAATCAGTGCTTTTCAGATTGGAGCAGATATTATATGGTGAAAATGTCAGGCCCACATTCATCATCATTTCATCATACAACACAAAAATGTACATTTGCTTCTTCATCACCAGACACCTTCTAGTTCATAACATGTTTTCACATCAATCCTGCTCTCCAACTGCTTGGAAATCAGCCTAATTCAAGGACTATTTACTGAGTGTGGGAATGTGGACTGGTGGGAATTGATTTATAGATTAAAGATACACTGATTCTATACATATAGCACAGAGACAATAAGTAGTAAATTGAAAGATAACATTATTCAAATAAATGATTTGTCATAATTGAGTACTTCACTTGGAATTTTTTGTCATGCATATTAGTGGTCTAATTAGGAATTGCAAAAAAAAATTCATAACTTTGAAAGACATATACCCTTGTATAAAGACTCTGCTGGAAGTGAAGACCACAGATTGTGTGTGTATGTTTGTGTGCATGTGTATTCACATGTAAATGTATATACTTATGCATACATATGTCTTAGTGTTGTCTTATGGATCATTGCAATAGACATTAAACAGATTAAGGAGTTATAATTAAAATCATAATTTCAAATAATAAAGAATATTTTGTCAGCAAAATTTGAGCTAGTTCTTCCCAAGTTCCTTTTATCTTCAATTTGGGCATTATAATTGTATTTTATCTGAATAACTACTTGGCCAACACATGGAGCCAGGGAGACACTTAATACTTTTGTAGGTTGTATAATTGTGTCTAACTTTTATGATAACATTCTCTTGAAGCCAGTCCAAGGTGTACTGAATAAAATCTTAACTATGTCTGAAAGAAACACGTGATCTGAGAAGAGGAAATAATAAAACAAATTTCAAATGTTCTCATTTGGTATAAGATAACTTAGAATCTGGGGCTAAGAGGGAGGGGAAGATAAAGGGAAATTGACATAGGTTGGCTTGCAGGAAAGGAAACCACAGACTCTGACAGAAAGCCTCTCACTACCCAGTCTCTTTTCTCTCTTCTGCCCCTGTCTGTATATAAAAAGGTTTTATATATTTTAGATACAATATTTACTTGGGCATACATTTTGCAATTATTTTATCACAGTCTTTGCTTGTCTTTTCATTCTCTGAATGTTATTCTGTTGGACAGTGTTTCAAATTTTAACAAAGTCTAATATATGAATATGTTACATCATGGTTTTGATTTGTGACATTGTAGCTAAAATCTAATCAACAAAACCACCATCACATGAATTATCTATTAATTTCCTTCCTGAAATTTTACATATATATACATACACACACATATATACACACTACAGATATTATTTGGATTTCATCAGTATTTCCTCTAATATTCTTTTTTCTATTTAAAAATTTTTATTGAAATATATCATTCATACTTGAACATACATAAATAATAAGTGAGTAGTAAAAGTTATGAACTTACAAAACAAACATGCATGATATTGTATAGTGCTCCCATACAGCACACCACTACCAACAACTTACATTGTTGTGAACCATTTGTTAAAACTTATAACAAATACATAATAAAATAATACAGGGTCTTACTCCTTTATATTTTACCTTTAAGTCAGTATTTCTTTATAAGTTAATCATTTGCTTATGTTTTCATGGGTGTCCTGAGGTAACTGAATATGAATATATATTCATTCATTTATTCATGTTTTTAAATTTAAAAAAATATACATCATTCATACTTGAACATCCATAACCAATAAGTATATAGCATAACTTGTGAACTTACAAAAAATATGCATATCATCATACAATGCTCCCATACATCACCCCTCCACCAACACCTTGCATTGTTGTGAAACAATTGTTACAAACTATGAAAGAGCATGATCAAAACATTACTATTAATTTTAGCCAAAATCTTTCATTTGGTGTATTTTTTTCCCATCTGCTTAATGACACCCTGCATTAATATTATATACTTATAGTTGATGAATGTTCTTATATTTGTTGTGCTAACAACTGTCCATCTTCCACCACAGGATTCATTGTGTTATCCAGCTCCATACTTTGTACAATCCATTTAAAGTGTACACTCAGTGGCTTTCATATTCATCTCAAAGTTGTGCTGTCATATGAAATTGGGATGCATATGACAACCTGGATGAGACTTGAGGACATTAGGTTGAGTGAAATAAGTCAAACACAAAAGGGCAAATATTATATGGTCTCACTAATATGAACTAAAATGATGAGGAATTCATGGAGGTAGACTCTAAAGTATAAGTTACTAGGAAATTGAATGTGGGCTGAAAACAGGAGCTCATGCTTAATGTATGTAGAACTTTTAATAAGTCTTATTGTAAATGTGTGGAAATGAATAGAGTTGATGGTACTTGATCCATACTTATTAAATATAAGATGCCCTTTGCTACAACATCATTTCTTCAAAATACCTTTCTCTTTCTGCTGCATTTCCTTTTCAACATTCTCAAAAATCAGTTGACTATTTTTCTGTGGGTCTATTTCTGGTATCTCTACTTTGTTCCTTTGATCTATATTTCTATTCACTTGCCAATTCCATGAGAGATTTTTCTCTCAGACAAGTGTATCAACAAAATAAATCCACAAAATTTGGACCTATCTTGCCTGCTCATCTCTGAGGACCTAAAATATCACAGACTTTTTAACAATTACAGAAAATATGAGCTCATCAGCATCATCATATATAAACCATATAACATCCATCAATTAGTTGGACTTGCTGAAATAGGGAGATAAAAACTGGATTATGAGTAAAAGAGAAACCAGACCAGTGCTGAGGCTGAGGTGCACACTTCTCTATGAGGTGGAGAGTCAGATGTGGTATCCATTAGGATTTTTAGGTTACTGACCCTGACATAGCTGCCCTCTTAGCTGTAAACTGAATCTCAAAGAGTGTCCTAATTAGGAAATGCCACTGAGATCACTTTCTATAGTCTGATTGGAAAACCTTCACCAGGTTTCCCTGAGCTGCCTCAGAACTCTGATCTAGGTGAACACTGCCAGAGCCATTTCTGCTTCCAGAAGAGCACTCTGCTTTTGGTTTCTATGGGATTGGTTTCTCTTATTGTAAAAAAAACAAAACAAAACAAAACAAAGCTAAACAAAACCATAAAAAAACCTTGTCTCATTCAGAGAGTTCAATGGAAGGCATAGATTCATGAGTCTAGAGAGGTCCCCTTGGGAAATGGCTAAACACAGAGCAATCGCCAGACTCAGAAATGAAACCAGCTACTATGGCCTCTCTGGCCTGCCTGGAGCGATCTTATGCAGAGTGAGTCTAGTGCGCCCTCTCATGGTGATGACGCAGGGGAGGTTTTTGTCTCAGCTCAAATTTCCTTCACCTCTCTGTGTCTCTAGTACAGTAATACATGGCTGTGTCCTCTGTTCTCAGGCTGTTCATTTGCAGATATAGTGTGTTCTTTGTATTGTCTCTGGAGATGGTGAGTCATCCTTTCAGGGACGGTACATAATTCTTAGTTCCTCCATCAGTGTTAATTTCCCCAATCCATTCCAACCCCTGCCCTGGAGCCTGACATATCCAACTCATCCAGTAGCTACTAAAGGTGAATCCAGATGTTGCACCGGAGAACCTCAGAGAACCCCCAGGCTGGACAAAATCTCCTCCAGATTCCACCAGTTGGATTTCACACTTAACACCCGGAAGCACAAAAATATCCTGATCAGAAAAACTGTCAATTATATGTTTCTCTCACTCATATCCACTCACATACTCAAATCTTGTGATCCCCATAAAATAAACTTTTAAAATAGCAATCAGGAAAACCCAGCTCAGCCCAAATTCCATGGTGATTCCTCTTTGTTCAGTTCCAATCACAGGATTCATGGGATAGGAACACCTAGGGATCCTGGGGTGGGGGTTTCTTTCCCAGAACTGCAGGGTTGGGGCAGGGCTGTTTTTCATAAACAGATGAAAAAGCCCTATTTGCATATCCTCCTCCTATATAGTAGGTTCTTTGATTTGTGGCCTTCCAAAGTGCTGTACCCAGAGCAGATATGATTGTCTTTGGGGAGGTGGGTGACATTGAAGGACCTACCTATGAATTCTCATTATTGTCCTGGGCTAAATAGTTAACACTGGTTATCTTCATTTTTAAATATCCACAGAAAATATATTCAGAAAGTATTGATATTAATTTTACAAATCTAAATCAACACACAGGAACATAGTGGAATGCATGATATGCCCCAAAGCTCATATGCAGTAAAGATGAGTCCCAGGGTCTGGGCCTTGGCTCCTCACATCTGACCCCAACTGCTCCCCTAGGACAATTACAAGGCAGAGATGGACACGCTGAGTGAGGTTTGCAGAAACGTGCTTCCTGTAATAAGAACATGGCAAGATATTGCTGCATTCAAGTGTTTACCTGTAGAAAGTAGGGAGAACCAGGTTTTAGGCAGATGAATTTTCAGGAGTTTCTGAGGTTCCATGTTCATTATATGACTATCTGTCCTTTCCTACATATATATCCATTTGGACATTTTTTGTCTTACATTCTTTTATTCATCATAGTACGTGTGTGTGTGTGTGTGTGTGTATACAGATTTATGTACAATAATGGGTTCTATCAAATAATTATAACAAGGCATTCTGGTAATCTTCCCCAAATCCAATTTAGGTATAATTAGGTATTTGTGCACTTCAATGGCTTCCAAGCACTTGAGACTTTATCACCGATTTCAGTTTTCAGGCCATACATACAGTTCAAATATACATTAAATTGGTTAAGGTGATAAAAGTGTGCTGAAAGAAACCACAGGGCTCAGAACAATTAAATTGTGTATTTCACTTGCTAATTAGAACCAAAACAGGAACAGCAAATATATGTGTATCCCAGAGCTCTTTTATCACAGTGTAAGGGGCTTCTAGAGACTGCACAGTGGGTAGGGAAACAGCTGGTATGACCTGTAAAGGCACATTGCTTCTCTGTCTCTCCTTTCTTGGGTTCTTGTTTCAGTTTCTGATCAGCCAGGGTGGCCTTGATTGCATCCTCAGCCAGCTTGGAGCAGCACAGTTTCATAGGAGTAAGGCAGAGTTCCTTGAAGATATCTGTGTTTCTGGTGGTCAAGGATTCTTCAATCATTTTCTCTTTCACCCATTCAGTGGCTAACGAGCTGGAGGCAGTGACTAACAGTCTGGAGGCAATCACAGAACCACAGCCAAAAGTTTTAAACATGACCTCCACAATCTTCCATTTTTCATCCACTTGTTAACAATTGTAACAAATGTACCACACTAATGAAGGATGGTGTTATTGTAGGGATTGGGGCATATGGGAATACACAATATTTTTTATGTAACATTTATGTATTCTAAGTATCTTTAAAAAAAATTAAAAGTATGTTTAAACATACACAAATGGAGCACTGGCACATCCCTGCAAGATGGTGGAAGCTGGAGCGTCCTTTTAAGGCAGGCTGCATTGGCTTTACTAATGCAGATCCTGCACCTGCCTGCCACAGAGATGTCAGCCATTGCCTGGCTCTATCACAAGAAGGCTGTTGATTATTATGAAAATCCTAAAATGTGGGATCCCTTGACAAGATATCTAAAAAATTTAGAACTGGATTGGTGGGGGCTCCAGCTTGTGGTCATATAATAAAATTACAGATTCAAGTGGTCATGATGTATAAGTATTTTGATACGCTGTTGAATTTGAGTTACAAGAATTCTTTTTGAGAATTTTTGCATCTATGTTCATTAGAGAGATTGGCCTGTAATTTTCCTTTCTTGTAGTGTCTATCTGGCTTTGGTATTAGGGTGATGTTGACTTCATAAAATGTTCTGAGTAATATTTCTTCCTCTTCATTTTTTTTTTCTCCTCAAAAGCTTATTTAGTATCAAGCAAGAGGTGACTTTGCTTAAATCTACAGAACATTTTGGGCATTCAAAAGAGCTTTCATCAAGGATCCTGATTTCCTTTCTCTTGTGGCATATTCAGACACCTCAAGTGAAGTCTATGGCAAGAGATACTAGTTAACTTTTCTTCCAAGATCATGAAACTACTGTAGTGTGCTGTTACTTTTAAAGTATTTAGGTGATTGGGGATGGGGTCCTGCCCAGGGTTCTGTGCTGTGGGTGCACAGAGGGAGAAGCTTGGGACATTATCTGGAGGCAGCTGGATGGTGTTGATTGCTCGGCAGAGATTCCTGAGTTTTAGCCTTGCCCGTGGAGGTTAACACAGATGGCTGAGTCCTGCCCTTGGGGAAAGAGACTGGTTTGAGCCGCAACTCCTGAGGCAGGCTGGTGAGAAGGAGCAAACTCTGAGAGCCGGAAGATCCTGGTGGAGGGTTGAGAGGGCTTTCCTTTCTGTGGATTTTGCTGCCTGGAACCCCTTGCAGCCTTGGGGAGCAAAATAGCTGGCTTGAAGCAGGACCAGGCTGAGGGGAGTGGTGAATCTGCTAAGAAAGTTGAATTACCTAGTTGTCCAGGGATGCACCCCATCTCCTGCCTGCAAGCTGGGGAAAGGGAGCATTCTTTGAGAATGGGAGGGTGCTGACAGAAGGTGGAGAGGGGTTTCCTTTCTGATGATTTGGCTGCCAGGACCTTCTCATAGCTTTGGGGAGCAGATAAGCCAGGTTTAAGCAGCACCAGGCTGAGGGAAGAGGCAAAACCACTGAGGAAACCTGATCTACCTAACAACCCAGTGATACACAGGCTTGGCTCCAGAGGGGGTGGAGACAGCCATTTTTATCATTCTGCACTGATTAGCAACAGAGCTTCAGCTCTCCTTAGGAGTCCAGGAAGTGGGAAGTGCTTGATTAGTGTCCATGAGCCTATTTAGGGTCTCCTCAGTGAAGAGGGTGGTCTAGAAGAGGACTCATTTTGGGTCCCTTATTTTGTCAAAAAAAGAAGACAGTCACTTTAAAAAATAAAAAATGAATTTTTCTTTTTAATTTAGTTTAATAGCTAAAATCTGCCTCAAAACCTGCAGATAGAACCTTGCAGGGCAATTGATTGATAAATACAAGCAGGCTGAGAGGTTCCACAAGGGCCCAAGAAGGAACACTGTTCTTTAGATTTGTTTGACTGCTTGCTCGTGTGGTTGTTTGGTTTTTCTCTGTTTATTTGTTGTCTCTTGCTTTTCTTTCCTCTTTCCTCCAACCCTACTTTTTTCTTTCATTTTTTAAAATTAGGTGTTGCTAGCTTGTCTCTTCTTTGCTGTGTTTCTTCTTCAGTGATTTCCCATTCTCCATCTATATTGATTTTGTATACCAAGCTATCTATTTTACTTCCTTCATCTTTCTGCCTTCTACTTTCTGTTGTGGTTTTACATACCACGTTTTTTCTTTAGCCCACAACTTAAGGGTGTCAATTTCTATTTTATCTATTGTGTTTTCTTCTTTTTTTATTAATTTTTTCCTTTCTGGCCTTTCTTTACTCTTTCTCTCCCTCCTCATCATTCTAGCCTTCTAAATCATTATATATATATTCCTCTATTTGGTTTCCCAGTCCATTGTAGATACTCCACTTTTTTCCCTATTACTCTACACTGCCTACATGAGCTAAATATTCATTTCACTAAGTCTTATACAGCCCCACTTCTAACTTCTATCAATATTACTATTATACTTCTTCCTTTCTCACATCTTTTGATTCCTCTGGGCCTAATCTTTTGCTTTCAAGGGAACATAGAAAGAAGCAAGGAAATAAGAAGAAAAAGTGTCAAAGAGAAAACTTAACACACACACAGAACTACCAGCTAAATAAAATTCTAGAGCAGAGTGAGAAGCTAATCAACTGAATTAACCCATCAAGATAAAATGATGACTAGAGGGCAACAAAAAATTACAAACCACACAGGGAAACAGGAAGACATGGACCACTCCAATGAACAAACTAAAAACCAGGAAGAGATGCAGAACATCAAACAACTAATCAAAGTTTTCCAAACAAATATCATGGGCCAACTTAATGAAGTGAAGGAAGAGATTAAGGATATAAAGAAGACATTGGGAGAACATACTTTGAAACTAATGAAAATGACAACACAACATATAAAAACCTATGGGATGCAGCCAAACCTGTCCTGAGAGGGAAGTTCATAGTCATAAATACATATATTAAAAAAGAAGAAAGAGCTAAAATTGAAGGCCTAACTGCAAACATGGAGGAATTAGAAAAACAACAACAAAATAAACCTAAAGGAAGTAGAAAGAAGGAAATAACAAAGATTAGAGTAGAATTAATTGAAATAGAAAACAACAAAGCACTAGGAAAAAATAAACAAAACCAAATGTTGGTTCTTTGAGAAGATCAATAAAATTGACAAACCCTTAGCCAAACTAACAAAGGAAAAGAGAACAGATGGAAATACACAAAATAAGGAATGAGCAAGGGAATATCACTACTGACCCCACAAATGTTACACAAAAATTACAGGGATTTCCATGTTCCCCACCTACCACACCTCCCATAACATCCCACATAAACATCTTTCATTAGTGTGGCACATCACCTGCAATGAATATACACATCCTGGAGCTTTGCCACTAAACATGGACCACAGTTCACATTATAGACCACACTCTTTCCCACACAGTTCTGCATGTAATAAGCTTATGTAAAATGGCCTATAACTGTCATTGTAATGTCACTCAGGATAATTCCCAATCATGAAAAAGCACCTGTATTACAACTGCTTTTACCTTCCCTGTCCCAAAAGTGTTCAGTGACCACTGGCTTACCCTCAATGTTGTAATTTCTTCCATTTCTTGAATCACATTATGTCTACAACAGAATAGCATTAAATCCACTTTAATCCATAACTCTTCCCCCAATCATGAGGAGTTTGGGATAGTGATGTCCACTCCACCTCCAAGTGAGAGGGGGCTTATATCCCATGGATACAGTGGATGGGATTATCCTGTCTGTAGCTGCAGACTCTATCCATTCCCTGGGATGGCTGTTGTCCACCATCATCTCCTTGCCAGGTGACTTGGGTGAGTCCAATGAGCTGTAGAGTAAGAGTTGCAGCTCCACCAAGATTCCAGGCAGAGCTGGCACATGGGAAGGCCAGAGGTTCCAGTCTCTAGAAGTACATCTGCAAACTCCAGCAACACATATAGGTTTGAATAGAAGGGACTGATGGACCATGTGCAGGGAGGACTTATTTGAGTCCAACTCTGTCACTCTCAGGAGCACAGATTCCAAAGTAGAGCCCACTGATAAGGCATCAATCTTTGGAGCTATCCCCCCCTTATATAACACCTGGGTGTCTCCAGAGCCCTCAGGAGCCCCTCTCTGTGGGATGATATACACTTTGGTGTTCTATGAGATCTTACTGAGGTATGTGTAAGCGCTACCTCTGGGATGACCTCCTGACTCTCTTTGAAGTCTCTTATCCACATGAACTCATTTGTGTTTACCTTTTCCCCTATTTATTCAAGATCTTTTTCCAATCATATTGCCAGTTGGCACTTGGTATTAATCCCTCGTTGCCAGGGCAGCTCATCCCTGGGAGTCATGTCTCATGTTGGGGGAATGTAATGCATTTATATGCCGAGTTTGGCTTAGAGAGAGGCCACATTTGAGCAATAAGGAGGCTCTCAGGTGGCAAAACTTAGGCATCCCATAACAGTAGGCTAAGTTTCAATTACAAGAGCAAAGACTCATAGGGCTAGTCAACAATAACAAGAACCCATCAATGGACCTCCTCCTTTGCCAGACATTGCCCCTGCACTCAGGGGACTGTTGCTACTCCCTTGTAGAATGTGGCAGAGCTCTTCAGACTGGGACTTCAGTATTCCCTCATTTATTGAGTGATTTTCTACCCACCATGACCAAGCCCCATCCCTAAATCATTTGAACAATTTTATACATCTTTAATGTATATTCAGATGAACTTACTCCCATGAACACCCCATCCCAGACACCCCCCATCAATGATCCCCTGCAGCCCCCATTGTAACCCTTCTGTGATCTAAACCTTCCTGGAAGATGAAGCCCATATAATAGCCAAATACAATTAATAGGAAAATGAAATAATAATGATAAGCTTAAATGCAAGAGATAAAATACAAGGAAATTCAGAAAAAAACAACTAAAACTAAAATATAATTAACAGATTGGAACATTAAAAAAATGGGAAAAAAAAACAAAAAAAGAATTATTTTTTTCCTTTCATCTCTGCATTATCGGATGTCCAGTGTGTACCGTGACACCATCCCCCTCTCACTCCCCAGTGTCTCCCAAATTTTCATTTAATTTTCAAAGAAGTTTTAGGTCACAGCAAAGTCACACACAGAATACTAAAATTCCCACATATCCAACCTCCCTCCCCCTTCCCCACCCCATAATAAAAACTTTTTTTGTGCTTGGTGGCATTGTTATAACTGTTATACAGATAGTGAAACAGCTAATAAACATTGTCAATGGTTTACAGTATAGTTGGCAATTTACACGGTACAATTTAATAATTTTTTATGATATTTACCATGTCCTGTGTCCATTACTGTAAGGTAATGAAAAACATTTCCCATGATCACTAAATACCCCATTTGATCTTTTCTGTCCCTTGCTCCCCATTCCCCTGGGGCATATGACACTACCCTGTCTTGACTCATGGGATGACAAGATTCATAGTTACATGCCCTGGGTATTCTGACCTGCCCTTACTAATCTACCCACCTGTTAACCCTGCACCATCAAACCCAGTAATATCACTACCCACCTGTCCTATCCTTCAATATGCAACTATGCTCTATCACTTTACTGTAGAATATGCCCATATGGGTGATGGCTCACAACCTACTCTTCTCTTTTTCTCCCTTGTTAACCTGTCTTTCAGACAATGTTTCTCAGAGACTGCTCACTTTCCTCAATTCAAATCAATGAGGTCATATATTGTTCATCCTTCAATGCCTGACTTGCTTCACTCAACATAAGGCCTTCAAGATTCATCCATATTATTCCATGTGTTAGCATTTTATTCCTTCTAATAGCTGAGTAATATTCCATTGTATGTATGTACCACATTTTGCTTATCCATTCATCTGTTGATGGGCACCAGGGCTGATTCAACTTTTGGCAATTGTGAACAATGCTGCTATAATCATTGGTGTGCATATATCTGTTCATGTCTTTGCTTTCAATTCTTTGGTATATACCCAGCAATGTCATCACTGGATCATACGGAAGATTTATTGTTAGTTTTCTGAGGAATCACCAAAATGTCCTCCACAGTGGCTGGACCATTCCAAAATCATACCAGCAGTGGATGAGGGTTCCCATTCCTCCACATCCTCTACAACACTTATATTCTGCTGTTTTTTTTAATAGCTGCCATTCTCATGGGTGTAAGATGGTATCTCATTGCAGTTTTTTGATTTGCATTTCCCTAATAGCTAGCGATGTCAAGCATTTTTTCATGTGCATTTTAGCCATTTGTATTTCTTCCTTGGAGAAGTGTCTTTTCAGGTCACTTGCCCATTTTTTAAATGGGTTGTTTGTCCTTTTATTTTCGAGGTGTAGGATTTCTTTATATATGCAGGAAATTAGGCTCCTTTCAGATATATGGTTGCCAAATATATTCTCCCATTCGGTAGGTTGCCTTTTTGTTTCCTTAATAACGTCCTTTGAGGTGCAGAAGTTTTTAATTTTGAGAAGATCACATTTATCTATTTTTTATCTTGCTGCTTGTGCTTTGGCTGTGAAGTTCATGAAAACATTTTCTCTTACAAGGTCCTGTAGATGCTTCCCTATATTATCTTCCAAGGTCTTTATGATTTTGGCTCTTATGTTTAGATCTTTGATCCATCTTGAGTTGATTTTTGTATAAGGTGTGAAATGATAATCTTCTCTCATTCTTTTGGATATGGATATCCAGTTCTCCAAGCACCACCTGTTAAAGAGTACATTCTCTCCAACTGAATGGACTTGGTGGCTTTGTCAATATCAGATGACTGTATATGTAAGGATCTATATCAGAACTCTCAATTCAGTTCCACTGGTCAGTTGATCTATCCTTGTGCCAATATCACGCAGTTTTGACCACTGTAGCTTTGTAGTATTTTTTAAAGTCAGGTAATGTGATACCTCCAACTTCATTTTTCTTTTTCAATATGTCTTTGGCAATAAAGGGCCTCTTACCTTTCCAAATATATTTTGTGGTTTGTTTTTCTAGTTCCTTAAAAAATATAGTGTTGATTGTTATTGGGATTACATTAAATCTGAAGATAAGTTTGGGTAGGAAGGACATCTTGATGAGGTTTAGTCTTCCTATCCATTAACAGGGAATATATTTCCATTTATTTAAGTCTTCTTTGATTTCCTTTAACAGTGTTGTGTAGTTTTCTGTATATAAGTCCTTTACATTTTTAGTTAAATTTATTCCTACGTATTTGATTCTTTTCGTTACTATGGTAAATGGTATTTTTTAAATTTTCTCTGTAGATTGCTTTTTATTGGTGTACAGAAATGCTACTGATTTTGAGCATTGATCTTATAGCCTGCAACATTACTGAATTCCTTTATAAGTTCTAGAAGCTTTGTTATAGATTTCTCAGGGCTTTCTATGTATAGGATCAAGTCATCTGCAAATAATGAAAGTTATACTTCTTCTTTTCCAAACTGGATGCGTTTTATATCCTTTTCTTGCTTCAGTGCTCAAGCAAGTACTTCTAAGACAATGTTAAAAAGGAGTGGTGATAGTGGGCATCCTTGTCTTTTTCCCGATATCAGAGGGACAGCTTTAGGATTTCGCCATTGAAGATGATGTTAGCTTTGGGTTTTTCATATTTACCCTTTATCATATTCAGAAAGTTTCCTTCTCTTCCTATATTTTGCAGTGTTTTTATAAGGAAAGAGTGCTGTACTTTGTTGAATGCTTTTTCTGCATCTATAGAGATGAACATGTGATTTTTTCTTTCAATTTGTTTATGTGGTGTATTACATTGATTGATTTTCTTATATTGAACCATCCTTGCATACCCAGGATGAAATCCACTTGGTCATGGTGTATAATACTTTTGATATGTTGTTGAATGTGATTAGCAAGTATTTTGTTGAGGATTTTAGCATCTAGGTTCATTAGAGAAATTGGTCTATAATTTTCCTTTCTTGTGGTATCTTTGGTTTTGCTATTAGGGTAGTGTTGGCATCGTAGAATGAGTTAGGCAATATTCCTTCTACTTTTATTTTTTGGAAAAGCTTAAGCAGAATTGGTGTTAGTCTTTCTGGAATGTTTGGTAGAATTCAGCTGTGAAACCATTTGGTCCGGGGCTCTTCTTAGCTGGGAGGTTTTTGATGACAGAGTCTATCTCTTTACTTGTAATTGGACTTTTGATTTCATCAATTTCTTCTTTCATCAATGTAGGCTGTTTGTGAGTTTCTAGAAACTTGTCCATTTCCTCTAAATTATCATTCTTCTTGGCATAAGGGTATATTATGATACTCTTTATTTTTGTGGGGTCAGTAGTGATATCCCCTTGCTCATTCCTTATTTTGTGTATTTGCACCTGTTTTCTTGTTTTCTTTGTTAGTCTGGCTAAGGGTTTGTCAATTTTATTGATATTCTCAAAGAACCAGCTTTTGGTTTTGTTTATTTTTTCCAGTGCTTTCTTATTCTCTATTTCATTTTGTTCTGCTCTAATCTTTGTTATTTCCTTCTTTCTACTTCCTTTAGGTTTAGTTTGTTGTTGTTTTTCCATTTCCTCCAAGTGTGCAGTTAGGTCTTCAATTTTATCTGTTTTGTCTTTTTTAATATATGTATTTATGGCTATGAACTTCCCTCTTATGCCTGCTTTCCCTGCATCCCATATGTTTTGATATGTTGTGTTGTCATTTTCATTAGTTTCAAGGTAATTAATGATTTCTTTTGAGATTTCCTCCTTGACCCAATGTTTGTCTAAGAGTGTGTTGTTTAACTTCCATATCCTTGTGCCTAACCTGTTACTCTGGCCCTTAGTGATTTCCAGTTTCATTCCATTGTGGTCAGAGAAATTACTTTGTATAATCTCAGTCTTCCTGAATTCATTGAGAGTTGTTCTGTGGCCTAGCATGTGGTCTATCTTGGAATATGATCCATGTGGACTCAAGAAGAATGCAAATCCTGCTGTATTTGGGTGTAGTGTTCTGTGTATGTCTATTAAGTCCAGGTCCTCTAATGTATTGTTGACAGCCTTTGTTTCTTTATTGATTCTCTGTCTCGATGTTCTGTGTAATGATGATAATGGTGTATTAAAACCCCCTGCTATAATTTTTGAAGGCATTTATTTCTCCACTTAGTTTTTCCAGAGTTTGCCTCATGTATTTTGAGGCACCCCGATTAGGTCCATAAATGTTTATGATTGTTCTCTCTTCTTGAGAGATTACCCCTTTTACTAATATATAGTGTCCATCTTTGTCTCTTACAATAGTTTTGCATTTAAAGTCTATTTTGTCTGATATTAGAATAGCTACTCCTGACCTATTTTTGCTTTTGTTAGATGGTAAAATCATTTTCCAGTCATTCACTTTCAGCCTCCTTGAATCCCTGGGTCGAAGGTGGGTTTCTTGTAGACAGCATATAGATGGATCATATTTCCTTATCCATTCTGCCAATCTGTGTCTATTGAGTGGTGAATTTAATATATTAACATTCAGTGTTATTACTCACAATGAATTACTTCCTTCAGCCATATTTTTTTAGGTTACTGTATGTCATATGTTGTTTTGTTTCTTTTTTGTCTTTTTAGTTGTTTTTAAACTCTCCTCCAACTCTCTCTCCCTTGTTTTTTCCTTTCAAATGGTAGAACTTCCATTAGTATTTCTTGAAGTGTAGGTTTCTTATTGACATACTCTCTTAATTTCTATTTATCTGTGAATGTTTTGAAATCTCCATCATTTTTGAATGTCAGTTTTGCTGGACAGAGAATTTGTGGCTGGAAATTTTTTTCTTTTAGTACTTTCACTATGTCATACCACTGTCTTCTTGCCTCCATGGTTTGAGATGAGAAATAAACACTTAATCTTAATGTGCTTTCCTTGTATGTGATGGTTCTCTTTTCTCTTGCTGCGTTGAGTATTTTCTCTTTGTCTTGAGCATTGGACATTTTGACAAGTGTATGTCTTGCAGTTGGCCTTTTGGGATTTATACTGTTTGCGGTGCACTGTGCTTCCTGGATCTGCACATCCATCTCTTCCAATAGGGTTGGGAAGTTTTCAGCCATTATTTCCTTCAGCACTAATTCCGTTCCCTTTCCTTTCTCTTCTCCTTCTGGGATGCCCATAATGCGTATGTTTGTCAATTTTGTATTGTCAGTTAAATCCCTGAGTCCCTGCTGGATTTTTTCTATCTTTTTTGTCTATCTGTTCTACTATCTGTTTGGTTTCAGATGTATTGTCTTCCACATCACTAATTCTTTCTTCTGCCTGTTCAAATCTGCCGTTATGGGAATCCAACATCTTTTTGATTTCTTGGATTGTGCCATTGATCACCATCATATCCGTTATCCTTTTTAGTATGTTTACAATTTCTTCAGTATGTTCTCCTACTGTCTTCTTTATATCCTTAATCTCTTCCTTCACTTCATTAAGTTGGTCCATGATATTTGTTTGGAAAGCTTTGATTAGTTATTCGGTGTTCTGCATCTCCTCCTGGTTTTTAGTTTGTTCATTGGACTGGTCCATGTCTTCCTGTTTCTCAGTGTGGTTTGTAATTTTTTGTTGCCCTCTTGTCATCATTTTATGTTGATGAGTTTATTCAGTTGATGAACTTCTCTCTCTGCTCTAGAGTTTTATTTAGCTGGTGGTTCTGTTTGTGTGTTAAGTTTTCTTTTTGACACTTTTTCTTATTTTATTACCTTGCTTTTTTCTATGTTTCCTTGAAGGCAAAAGATTAGGGCCATAGGAATTGAAAGATGTGAGAAAGGAAGAAGGATAATAGTAATATGGATAAAATTTAGAAGTTTGGCCAAATAAGACTTAATGAAATGAATATTTAATTCATGTAGGCAGTGTAGAGTAATAGGAAAAAAAGTGGAGTACCTACAATGTACTGGGAAACCAAATAGATGAATATATATATATAATTATTTAGAAGGTTAGAATGATGAGGAGGGAGAGAAAGAGTAAAGAAATGACTGAAAGAAAAAAGTTAATATTAATTAAAAAAAGAATAAAACAAAATAAATAGAATAGAAATTGACCCCCTTAAATTGTGGGCTAATGAAAAAATGTGGTATATAAGAACCGCAACAGAAAGCAGAAAGCAGAAAGATGAATGAAGCATAAGAGATAGCTTGGGATATTTGTATCAATATAGTTGTCAACATAGACAGAGAATGGGAAATCACTGAAGAAGAAGCACTGCAAAGAAGAGACAAGCTAGCAGCACCTAATTTTAAAAAATGAAAGAAAAAAAGAAAGGGGGGAGGAAAGTGGAAAGAAAAGCAAGAAACAATAAATAAACAGGGAAATACAAAACAACCACACAGGCAAGCAGTCAAACAAAGCAAAGGAGGAACCATGTTCCTTCTAGGGTCCTTGTGGAACCTCTCAGCCTGCTTGTGTTTATAAATCAATTTCCCTGCAGGGTTCTATCTGCAGGTTTTCAAGGAGATTTTAGCTATTAAACTTAATTAAAAAGAAGAATTCATTTTTCATTTTTTAAAGTGACTGTCTTCTTTTCTCTCTCTCTCTCTTTTTTTTTTTTTTTTGGCAGATTATGGAACCCAAATTATGTCCTCTTCTAGTCCACCCCCTTCACTGAGGGGACCTTAACTAGGCTTTTGGAAACTAATCAAGCACTTCCCTCTTCCTGGCCTCCCCAGGAGAGCTGAAACTCTGGTGCTAGTCAGTGCAGAAAGATGAAAACAGCTGACTCTGCCCCCTCTGGAGCCAAGCCTCAGTGTCACTGGGCTGCTGGGTAAATCAGATTTCCTCAGCAGATATGCCTCTCCCCTCAGCTTGGCACTTCTTCAGGCCAGCTTCTCTGCTCCCCAAATCTATGAGGGGGTCCAGGCAGCCAATTCAATGGTAAAAAAATCCTCTCTCTGCCTTCTGTCAGTACCCTCCCTCTCTCGGAGAGTGCTCCCTCTCTCCGGCTTGGCGGGTGTGGTGGTTAGGCTAATATGTCAACTCGGCCAAGTAATTGTGTCCAGGTGTTTGTTCTAGCAAGCACTGGGCTAATTGTAATACAAGAACTTTTATGGACTTCAATCACCAGTGAGTTTACTGCATGGATGGCTGATTACATCTGCATCAATCAGGGATATTTCATCATCAATGGGTGGTGCTTTTATCCAATCAGTTGAATGGCTTAAAATGGGAAGTGATTTCAAAATTCAGAGAGAATTACCCAGCTCATCGTTGGACAGGCAACTTCTCCCAGAAACTCATCAACGATCTTTCATCAGACTTTCTTCAGAGCCACTGGTTTGCAGCTTGCCTGTGGAACCTGGACTTGGACATCCCCATGGTTGTGTGAGAGACTCTTTTAAAATTTCATATTTTTGACAGATATCTCCTGTTGATTCTGTTTCCCATGAGAACCCTGAGTAAAACAGTGGGGTTTGGGGTTTATTCCTGGGCAGCCAGGTAAATCAACTTCCTCAGCAGATTTACCCCTCCCCTTGCCAGGTGTTGATTCAATCCAGCTATTTTGTTTGCCCAAGCTGCAAGGGGTTCCAGGCAGCCAAATCCACAGAGTAAAGCTCTCTCACCCCTTTGCCAGAGCCCTCCCACTCTCAGAGAATGTTCCCTCTCACCAGGCCCTGTCACCAGGTTGCCGGGCCATAGTCGTGGCTCAAACCAGCCTTTTTTTCCTGAAAGTGGGGCTCAGCCATCTGTGTTAACCACCACAGGTAGGCTTAAAACTCACGAATCTCTACCAATCAGTCCAAACCGTCAATCTGCCTGGAGATAGATGTCCCAAGTTTCTCACTCTGTGCGCCCACAACACAGACCCCTGGGTAGGACCTAGTCCACAATCCACAATCCTCAGGGAGCTAGTCAGCAAGTGCCCTCCTAAAATGACATCATCTTGCCTCCTCCCAAGATTGTTAATGAATACACATGTGATGGACATTTTGATTGTTTCTAGCTTCTACCAACAACAAAAATAGATGTAATAAATATTTGTAAACACATTTTCAGGTAAATATAAGATTTCATATCTTTAGAATAAATATTCATGCATGAGATTGCTAGATCCTGTGGTATGAATATATTGAATTTTATAAGAAACTTCCAAATCATTTTCCAGCATAGCTGCTTGATTTTGTGTTCTCACCAGGAATGTATGAATTACTAGGTGCTTGACAGTCATCGCAGCACATGATAGGGTTAGGTTTTCTTTTAATATTTTGGCCTTTTTAATAGGTTACAAGGAAATCTCCCAGTGGTTTTCAGGGATATATATATATATATATTTCCACCTTACAATATTCAACTCTCCTGCATACAACCAGAAACACAACACTTCCCTCCAGAACAGTGTTTAAGTCCTTGGGTAACATTCATTTTTAAACTTCACATCATTAAATACCATGACATGAAGCTAATACAACTTATGTCATATGATAATGGGAAAGGAGAGAAAAGAAAGTAAAGATATTTGTTTTATGTACATACACAAACATACTCATAACAGAATAAGGAAGAAATATTCACAATCATTACAGTCCTCATTTCTGTAACTCTTCACATAGTCAAAGTTCATATTTATCACTACCTTCTTCCACTACCCATTCCATGTTCCCTCTACCCTCAGCAATCACCTCATCAGGCTGTGGTTCTTTGCCTGGTGGAGTGAACCAAACTTTCATTCCTGAAGATTCTGGGCTATCACTTTTCCTGCTTAGATTTGTGGCAATTTTCCATTGACTTTAATCACAGGGCATGATAGTAGTAAGAGACACCCTAGAGGATCTCCTGTATTACAGTCAAACTCTTCTTTACCTCTATTGTGTAGGTGCAGTCTTATTTAACCTTGATAATCATGATCAATCACCCCAGTCTGTACAGTAATTCTTTACTTTAACTGTTGATTCAGAGGCAAGGGAACCCAAAGTGGCTAGGTAGCAGTCTTAACTTCCAGTTCAATGAAATCATTGTGTTCCCCAGTAAAAACCCTCCTCTTTTTGGAACTAAGACCTGTTGACCAGCAGAACTTAAGATTGCATGGACAGGAAGCAAACATTTTCCTAGTGGATCACTAGGGATAATAATGAGTGGTAAAACTCCAATTTTCACCCCTTGAGTACTGGACCCATGAACCTGGCTAGGGGAGAAACAGAACCATGGGGAGGACACTGATTTAGAGCATACACAGCCTCCTGGAGAACATTGTCCCAACCCAGCAAGATATTGCCACCTGGTTGGCACTGTAATTGAGTCTACAAAAGGTCATTCCACAATTTTATCAATCCAGCTGTTTCAGGATGATGGGGAACATAGTAAGACAATGGAATTACATGAAAATTGACCCATGCCTGCACATCCATTTGCAGTGAAGTGGGTTCCTTGATCAGAAGCAATGTTATGTAGAATGCTATGGCAGTGGATAAGACATTTGATCGGTCCACAAATAGTATTTTTGAAGAAGAATTGCATGCAGGGAAGGCAAACCCATATCCAGAGAACAAATTGCTGCCCCTTCCAT
This sequence comes from Tolypeutes matacus, assembly GCA_026826555.1. Lineage (NCBI taxonomy): Eukaryota > Metazoa > Chordata > Mammalia > Cingulata > Chlamyphoridae > Tolypeutes > Tolypeutes matacus. The sequence goes on along the minus strand of JAKSZT010054023.1, from coordinate 2,595,586 downwards.
AATGGAAGTGTTCTAATGTAATGTACCTGAAAGTAGAAGACTTACACCTCAGGGAGTTGTCCCATATCAAGGACTGAGTGTGGCTCATGCTGCTTGCAGATTGGGCACCCAAAAGTGGATGTAGCCAGGTTGGCCTTGGTGAGGGGAAGTACATGTTGTTGAGCCAGTGCACAACCTCTACCCCTGTCTCCGTGATGGCTTTGTTCATGAGCCCATTCGGCATTGACTGGAGTAGCTGGGGAAAGAGGCTGAGTGCTAGCCAAAGAGGGAGTCATTCTATCATCTTGATTATTAAGGTTTTCCTCTTCTGAAGTCACTGTCTGGTGAACACTCAAGTAGAACACAAATATTTTCATGACTTTTGCCCAATCAGAAAGGTCTATCCACATTTCTTTTCCCCAGACCTCCTTGTCACCAATTTTCTATTCAGGTTCCTACCAAGTCCCTGACTATCCAGCCAAACCATTGCCAACAGCCCATGAGTCAGTATACAAATCACCTTCAGGCATTTCTCCTTCCAAGCAAGATGAACAACCAGGTGCATGGCTCTATGTTCTGCCCATTGGGAAGATTTTCCATCAGCAGAATCCTTCAGGATATCCCAGAAAGGGGCTGCAATGTTGCAGCTGTCCACTTTTGGATGATACCACCATATCATGCAGATCCATCATCACTCAAGTCAGGCTTGAGTTTTCTCTTCCTCATTCAACTGACTGTAAGTAACTCCCCAAGAAGCCGTAGCTATGGGCTGAGAAAGGGAAGGCAATACAGCTGGAATGGTGACCATGGCATTTTGGCCACTTCCTCATGTAGCTTAGTTGTGCCTCCAAGACCCACTTGAGCCTTATCTCATGTATCAATTCCAATTTACCATGGAATACTGTTGTGCATGCCCAACGTTTTATGGTTTGGTTGGTCAGACAATACCAGTTCATAATAGTCTGCTCAGGTCTCATGATAACTTGGAGGCCCATGGTTAAGCTTTCAGTCTCTACTAAGACACACTGGCAGGCCGAAGACTGTATCTCAAGAGGAGAGTGCCATCTGCAGAGGATGGTGGGGCTTTGCTCCAATACCCAAAGGTCTGCCTTGTGATTTTTTTATAGGGCCTGCCAAGAACCCTCAGTTCACCACTGCCACTTCCAACTACCTTGCATCTATTGGATCATATGATCCAATTGTGATAGAGCATTATCTCTGTGGGTGGAGACCTACACAATAAACATGAAAATGTTAAAACCCCAGCCAAGGGTGCCCTGCTACATTCTCAAATACAGGAACAAGAATCTTCTGAGAACATAGGCAGTGTCTAATAAAAGAAAACAGACCAGTATGTAAAGTTCTCAATATTAATGCATGTAACTATGAAATTTATTCTTTAAAACTTAAAACTTAGTGTTTACCATAGGTTCCAATAGGATGTGGGTGGGAAGAGTGTGTGGAACATAGGGCATTTATAGGGCATTGGAATTGTTCTGCATGATCTTTCAATGACTGAAACAGGTCAGTATACTTTTTTTCAAAACCTATAAATGTGTACAGTGCAAAACTCAAACCATAATGTAACCCAATGACCATGTTTAGTAGTAATGCTACAATATTTGTTCATCAATTGTAAGAAATGTACCATACTCATGTAAGATGTTATTAACACAGGAAATTGTGAGAGATGAGAGGGTGGGGTATATGGGAATCTCCTGTATTTTATATGTGATTTTTATGTAGCCAAAAGCTTCGTGGAAAATAAAGTGAAAATAATAAGACACCGAGGGAACATAAAAAAAGAAATTATCAATATACATGAAAGATAAATCTTACAGTAATGAAAGTCACAATGCAGAAACATTTTTTTCAATTTTATTTATTTATTTATTTTTGGTTTTGTTTTTGGAGAGGTTTTGGATTGCAGAAGGGTTGCAATTGTGGCAGAGGAGGGTCACTGGTGCAGGGGGATGGTAGGGGGGGTATGTGGGGTAGGATGCACCTGGGGCATGCCTCTACAGAATAAGTATGTGCTCATATAATCATGGGGTGTTGTTTTGGTTGGTGGAGACCCACCCACACAATAACAGATCATTGAATATCCATCCTGGTGAGTCTTGATACATTCTCTAATAAAGTGGCAAGAATCTCTAGAGAACTTGGACAGTGCCTAGTGAAAGAGGACAGATCAATACCCTAGACCTTTGATATTGAGTCTAGTACTAATTAACCTTGTTCTTGTGAAATAGAAACATAGGTTAGTAATATACATTGCCTAAGAGTTACTTCCTGATATTTTCCTTCTTGCTTAAATGTGGCCTCTTTCTAAGTCAAACAGCATATAAACAAACTAACTTCCCCCAGCTTGTGAACTGACTATTGGAGATGAGCCTCCCTGGCACAGAGGGATTATTATGAAGCACCAAATAGCAATGCATTAGGAAAAAAAACCTTGACCAAAAGGAGGAGATATTAAATACACTATAAGTTTTTATGGATAGGGGATTTCAAAGTTATTTGTGATGTCATTCTAGAGGTTACACCCATGCACTTCTCAGGAGGATCTCACTGACTGCCACAGTAAACAGTTCCTCAAGCAGAGTGGGTTCAAAGGGCTATAGAGACACTTAGAAAATAAATGCAGTGCAAACAGCCCCAGGAAATTTGTACCCCATCACTGAGAGTTATCTTGGAATATATGATAACATTTCTCCCTTATGTACCAGAGTTAGACTCATTTATAGTTTTCCTACACATGGTTTTTCTGCCACTTTTATTTACTTTAATTAGCACTATACCCATTAAATATATGTCCCCAAGCAATAAATCTTCTTGCTGGTCATATGCTGGTTGTTCCTTAAATCTCTGCAGAGTTGCTGCCAACACCTGCACTCCAGTTCATCAGACTCATTCAGGACAACTAACAAATGGGTGATGATGAACAATAACCATCCCAAAAAACATTATCTACAACTGCAAGCAAGACAGTTCCATCCATTAGGACCCTGGGATCTAAGCCTCCTCCAATTGGAAGCAGATTGAGCATAACCATTCCCAAATCATCAAGATTGAGGAATGGACTAAAATAGACATTATTGTTTTAGTAATGCAATAACTTTTAACATTGAGAAAAGACAGTGGTCACTAGAGATTCTGAGGGGAAGGAGAAGGAAGAATAGGTGTTACATGAGGCACTTTTTTAGACATTGGGATTCTTCTGCATGATCTTGCAATGACAGAAACAGGACATTATACATTTTACCAAAATCTATAAAATTGTGCATTACAAAGGGTAAACCATAATGTAAGCTATAGAACATGGTTATTAGCAATTATTCAATATGTGTTCATCAATTGTAACAAATGTACCACATTAATTAAAGATGGTGTTAATTGGGGAAAGTGTGGGAAGTGAGGGGTGGGGTATATAGGAATCTTCTATATTTTTATGTAGAATTTATGTAATCTGAAGCTTCACTGAAAATAAATTTTAAAAAAGACACTGGGTGAGCAAAAGCAATCTGAAAACTTGCAAAGAAAAGAAACAGAACTTATGGGAATGAAAAAAAATGGGGAGATTAAAAATACATTATAGAGGCGGGGCCAAGATGGCGTTAGTGTAGGAGGGCACACACTGCAAGCTCCCAGAGCAAAGCGGATTGTGGATGGGGTCCTGCCTGGGGCTCTGTGCTGTGCACGCATGGAGTGAGAAACTTGGGACATCTATCTGCGCGGATCAACGGTGGGGACGGAACGGTAGAGATTCGTGAGTTTCAAGCCTGCCGGTGGTAGTTGGCATGGACGGCTGAGTCCCGGGGTTAGGAAAAAATAATAATAATAATAAAACGGCCACTTGGAGCTGCGAGCGGGGTGAGAAAGTTTTATTTTCTGGGGATCTGGCTGCCTGGTGCCCCTTGGAACTTGTGTGAAGAGAACAGCTGGAGCTGATCGGTACCCGGTGAATGGGTGGGGGGATTCTGGTTGGATGAGGGAGCTGATTTGCATAGCTGCCCAGGGATAAGACCTGGGGCCCTGCGGAGCCAGGAAGAAGAGACATTCCCCCAAAAAGGGAGGGTTCTCTTGGAGGACAGGGAAGGGTATTTTTTATTTTTATTTTTCGACAACGATCTGGCTGCCTGCGCCGCCCCACAGCTTTGGGGAGCAGATAAGCCAACCTGAAGCAGCATCAGGCTGAGACCAGACCGAATCTGCAGTCAAACTGATTTACATAGGAATCCAGTGACACTGATGCTTTGCTCCAGAAGGGGCAGAATCGGCCCTCTTTAGCACCCTGTACTGACAAACATCAGAGCTACAGCTACCCAGGGGAGTCCAGGAAGTGGGAAAGGCTTGATTAATTTCCACGGGCGCAGCTAGGGTCTCTTCAGTAAGGGGGTTGGTGTAGAGGAGGAATTATTTTGGGTGCTGTATTTCGCAAAAAAAAATTTTAAAAAAAAAGTGAGAAGGTCACTTCAATAAATGAAAAATAAATTCTTTTTAATTTAGTTTAATACCTAAAAGCTGCTTCAGGACCTGCATATAGAACCCTGCAGGGAAATTGGTTGATAAACACAAGTAGGCAGAGAGGATCGACGTGGACCCTAGGGTAATCATTGACCCTCCTTAGCTCTGTTTGACTGCTTGTCTGTGTGGATATTTGGTTTCTCTCTGTTTCTTTCTGGTCTCTTGCTTTTCTTTCCTCTTTCCTACCCCCTTTCTTTTTTAATTCATTTTTTAAAAAATTAGGTGCTGCTAGCTAGTCATTTCTTTGCTGTGCTTCTTCTTCAGTAATTTCCCACTCGCTATCTAAATTGATTCTGTATGACAAACTATCACTTATCCTTCCTTCATCTTTCTGCCTTCTGCTTTCTGTTGTGGATATTAGATACAACATTTTTTCATAGGCCCACAACTTAAGGGTGTCAATTTCTATTCCATCTATTTTGTTCTCTTCTTTTTTTAATTAGTATTAACTTTTTCCTTTCAGCCCTTTCTTTACTATTTCTCTCCCTCCTCATAATTGTAGCTTTCTAAATCACTGTATATATATTCCTCCATTTGTTTTCCCATTCCATTGTAGGAACTCCACTTTTTTTCCTATTACTCTACATTGCCTACACAAGTTAAATATTCATCTCATTAAGTCTCATTTTGCCCCTCTTCTAAATTTTATCAATATTAATATTATCCTTCTGACTTCCTTACACCTTTTGATTCCTCTGGCCCTAATCTTTTGCCTTCAAGGGAACATAGAAAGAAGTAAGGAAATAAAATACGAAGAAAAACTGCCAAAGAGAAAACTTAACTCACACGCAGAACCACCAGCTAAATAAAACTCTAGAGCATAGAGAAAAGCTAATCAACTGAAGAAACCCATCGAGATAATATGATGACCAGAGGGCAACAACAAAAAAAATACAAATGACTCTGAGAAACAGGAAAACATGGACCAGTCCAATGAACAAAATTAAAACCAGGAAGCGATGCAGAAAATCAAAAAACTAATCGAAGTTATCCGAACAAATATCATGGACCAACTTAAAGAACTGAAGGAAAAGATTAAGGATAAAAAGAAGACACTGGGAGAAGATACTGAAGAAATAGCAAACATACCTAAAAAGGTAAAGTATATGTTGGTGAACAATGGAACAAGCCAAGAAATGAAAAAGATCCTGGACTCACATAACAGCAGATTTGAACAAGCAGAGGAAAGAGTTAATGATATGGAAGACAATACTGCTAAAATCAAAGAGATAGTAGAACAGATAGACAAAAAGATAGAAAAAATCCAGCATGGACTCAGGGAATTAACTTATAATACAAAACACACAAACATACGCATTATGAGCATCCCAGAAGGAGAAGAGAAGGGAAAGGGAACAGAAGGAGTGTTGAAGGAAATAATGGCTGAAAATTTCCCAACTCTATTGAGAGAGATGGATGTGCAGATCCAGGAAGCACAGCGCACCCCAAATAGTATAAATCCCAACAGGCCAGCTCCAAGACATATACTTGTGAAAATGTTCAATGCTCAAGACAAAGAGAAAATACTCAAGGCAGCAAGAGAAAAGAGAACCATCACATACAAGGGAAGCACAATAAGATTAAGTGCTGATTTCTCAGCTGAAACCATGGAGGCAAGAAGACAGTGGTATGACATAGTCAAAACACTAAAAGAAAAAAATTCCAGCCACAAATTCTCTATCCAGCAAAATTGGCATAGAAAAATGATGGAGAGTTCAAAGTATTCACAGATAAACAGAAATTAAGAGTATGTCAAGAAGAAACCAGCACTTCAAGAAATAATAAAGGAATCTCTACAAATTGAAAGGAAAAAACAAGGGAGAGAGAGTTGGAGGAGAGTTTAAAAACAACTGAAAAGACAAAAAGAAAATAAAACAACATATGACATACATTAATCCAAAGAAAAAGTGGCTGAAGTAAGAAATTCGTTACGAGTAATAACACTGAATGTTAATGGATTAAATTCCCAATCAAAAGACACAGATTGGCAGAATGGATAAGAAAATATGATCCATCTATATGCTGCCTACAAGAAACCCACCTTTGACCCACGGATTCAAGGAGGTTGAAAGTGAATGGCTGGAAAACCATTTTACAAGCTAACAATAGACAAAAAAGGGCAGAAGTAGCTATTCTAATATCAGACAAAATAGACTTTAAATGCATAACTATTGTAAGAGACAAAGATGGACACTACATATTAGTAAAAGGAGTAATTTCTCAAGATGAGAGAACAATCATCAACATTTATGCACCTAATCGGGGTGCCTCAAAATACGTGTGGCAAACTCTGGAAAAACAAAGAGGAGAAATAAATTCCTCTACAATTATAGCAGGGGACTTCAACACACCACTATCATCATTAGACAGAACATGTAGACAGAGAATCAATAAAGAAAGTAAGGCACTCAACAATACATTAGAAGACCTGGACTTAATAGACATATGCACAACACTATACCTAAATACAGCGGGATTTACATTCTTCTCGAGTGCACATGGAACATACTCCAAAATAGACCACATGCAAGGCCACAGAACAACTCTCAATGAATTCAGAAAGATTGAGATTATACAAAGTAATTTCTCTGACCACAACAGAATGAAGTTGGAAATCACTAAGGGCCAGATAAACAGGTTACACACAAGGATATTGTGGAAGTTTGATGTAATTATGAATTCCAAAAATATAACTGAATCATGCTTGTAAACTGATTTGTTAATCTGGGCATGATTAGGTTAGGATTAGGGCGTTGAGCCCCACCCCTTGGTGGGTGGGGAATTGAATATAAAAGGCAAGGCAAAGGACAGTTGAAGCAGTCTTTTGAGAAGCAATTTTGATGTTGGAAAGAAGGCCCCAGGAGAAGAGAAGCAAGCCGTTATCCTGATCGTCTACAACTGACCTTGTGGAGGAAACAGGAGCTAAGCCCAGAGAGAAATGCAGCCCCGGGAAGAGAGGAATCCCAGAAGCCTGAACCCTGGCAAATGCCAGCAGCTGTCTTGCTCTAACACGTGGCAATGGACTGTGGTGAGAGAAGAAACTTAACGCTTTATGGCCTGGTATCTGTGGACTTGTACCCTAAATAAATACCCTTTATAAAGACCAACCCATTTTTGGTATTTTACATTAGCACCCCTTTGGCTTACTAATACAGATATGGAAGTGAAACAACACACTCTTAGAAAAACAATGGGTCAAAGAGGAAATCTCAAAAGAAATCAGTAACTACCTTGAAACTAATGAAAATGACAACACAACATATCAAAACCTATGGGATGCAGGGAAAACAGTCCTGAGAAGGAAGTTCATAGCCATAAATTCATATATTAAAAAAGAACAAAGAGCTAAAATTGAAGACCTAACTGTATACTTGGAGGAATTGGAAAAATAACAACAAACTAAACCTAAAGGAAGCTGAAAGAAGGTAATAAAAAAGATTAGAGCAGAACTAAATGAAATAGAGAATAAGAAAGCACTGGAAACAATAAAGAAAACCAAAAGCTGGTTCTTCAAAGAATATCAAAAATATTGACAAAACCTTAGCAAGATTAACAAAGAAAAAGAGAGAACAGATGCAAATAGATTATAAAAGGAATGAGCAAGGGGATATCACTACTGACCCCACAGAAATAAAGAGTATCATAAGAGGATACTTTGAAAAATTATATGCCAACAAGAATGACAATTTAGAGGAAATGGACAAGTTTCTAGAAACCCACAAACAGCCGACATTGATGAAAGAAGAAATAGATGAACTCAATAGTCCAATTACAAGTAAACAGATAGACTCAGTCATCAAAAACCTCCCAACTAAGCAAAGTCCTGGACCAGATGGCTTCACAGCTGAATTCTACCAAACATTCCGGAAAGAGCTAACACCAATTCTACTTAAGCTCTTCCAAAAAATAGAAGTAGAAGGAATATTGCCTAACTCATTCTACGATGCCAACATTACCCTAATACCAAAATCAAATAAAGATACCACAAGAAAGGAAAATTACAGACCAATTTCTCTAATGAACCTAGATGCTAAAATCCTCAACAAAATACTTGCTAATCGCATTCAACAACATATCAAAAGGATTATACACCATGACCAAGTGGGTTTACATCCAAGGTATGCAAGGATGGTTCAATATAAGAAAATCAATCAATGTAATATTCCACATAAACAGATTGAAAGGAAAAAAATCACACGATCATCTCTATAGATGCAGAAAAAGCATTCGACAAAATACAGCACTCTTTCCTCATTAAAACACTACAAAAGATAGGAATAGATGGAAACTTCCTGAATATGATAAAGGGTATATATGAAAAACCCAAAGCTAACATTGTTTTCAACGTTGAAATACTAAAAGCTTTCCCTCTGAGATTGGGAACTAGACAAGGATGCCCACTATCACCACTCCTATTTAACATTGTCTTAGAATATTGCGCAAGCACTGAGACAATAAAAGGACATAAAAGGCATCCAGATGGGAAAAGAAGAAGTAAAAATTTCATTATTTGCAGATGACATGATCCTATACATAGAAACACCTGAGAAATCTACAACAAAGCTTCTAGAACTTATAAAGGAGTTCAGTAATGTTGCAGGCTATAACATCAACGCTCAAAAATCAGTAGCATTTCTATACACCGATAACGAGCAAACTGAGGAGGAAATCAGGAAAAAAATACCGTTTACAATCGTAAATAAAAGAATCAAATACCTAGGAATAAATTTAACTAAAAATGTAAAGGACCTATATACAGAAAACTACACAACACTGTTAAAGGAAATCAAAGAAGACTTAAATAAATGGAAAAATATTCCCTGTTCATGGATAGGAAAAATAAACATCATCAAGATGTCTATCCTACCCAAACTAATCTACAGACTTAATGCAATCCCAATAAAAGTCAACATTGTGTTTTTTAAGGAACTGGAAAAACTAACCACAAAATATATTTGGAGAGGCAAGAGGCCCCGAATTGCCAAAGACATATTGACAAAGAAAAATGAAGTTGGAGGTATCACACTACCTGATTTTAAACTATACTACAAAGCTACCGTGATCAAAACTGTGTGGTATTGGCACAAGGATAGACCTACTGACCAATGGAACCGAATTGAGAGTTCTGATATAGATCCTCGCATATACAGTCATCTGATATTTGACAAGGCCACGAAGCCCACTCAGTTGGGAGAGAGTGGCCTCTTTAATAAGTGGTGCTTGGAGAACTCGATATCCATATCCAAAATGATGAGAGAAGAATACCATCTCACACCTTATACTAAAATCAACTCAAGATGGATCAAAGATCTAAATATAAGAGCCAAAACCATAAAGACCTTGGAAGATAATGTAGGGAAGCATCTACAGGACCTTGTAATAGGAAATGGCTCATGAACTTCACAGCCAAAGCATGAGCAGCAAGAGAAAAATATAGATAAAGGGGATCTCCTCAAAATTAAAAAAATCTGCACCTCAAAGGATGTTATTAAGAAAATAACAAGGCAGCCTACACAATGGGAGAAAACATTTGGCAACCATATATCTGATAGGAGCCTAATTTCCTGTATATATAAAGAAATCCTACACCTTGAAATTAAAAGGACAAATAACCCATTTAAAAAATGGGCAAGTGACCTGAAAAGACACTTCTCCGAGGAAGAAATTCAAATGGCTAAAAAGCACATGAAAAAATGCTCAACATCACTTGCTATCAGGGAAATGCAAATCATAACTACAATGAGATACCATCTTACACCCATCCGAATGGCAGCTATTAAAAAAAACAGGACACTAAATTTTGGAGAAGATGTGGAGGAATAGGAACACTCATCCACTGCTGGTGGGACTGCAGTATGGTCCAGACACTGTGGAGGACAGTCTGGCGTTTCCTCAGAAAACTAACAATAGATCTTTTGTATGATCCAGCAATTCCACTGCTGGGTATATACCCAGAAGAACTGAAAGCAAAGACATAAACAGATATATGCACACCAATATTCATAGCGAAATGGTTCACCATAACCAAAAGTTGGAATCAGCCCCGGTGCCCATCAACAGACGAATGGATAAGCAAAATGTGGTACATACATACAATGGAATATTACTCAGCTGTAAGAAGGAACAAAGTGCTAACACATGGAATAACGTGGATGAATCTTGAAGACCTTATGTTGAGTTAAGCAAGTCAGGCACTGAAGGATGAACAGTATATGACCTCACTGATCTGAACTGAGGAAAGTGAGTAGTCTCTGAGAACCATTGTCTGAAAGATAGGTTAACAAGGGAGAGTAAGAGAAGAGCAGGCTTTGAGCCATCATCCATATGGACATAATCTATAGTAAAACGATAGAGTGTGGTTGCATGTTGGGGGATGGGGAAGTTGAGTCGCGGTGTTACTCGGTTTGGTGGTGCAGCGCTGGCGGCTGGGTGGATTAGGAAGGGCAGGTTCAAATTCCCAGGGCATGTAACTGTGAATCTTGACATCCCATTGGTCAGGATAGGGTGGTTTCATGTGCCCTGGGGGGCTGGGGGGAAGGGAACAGTCAAGATCTAATGGGGTGTTTGGTGGTCATGGGAAAGGTTTTACATTACCTTACAGTAATGGACACAGGACATAGTAAATATCATCAAAATTATTAAACTGTATCATCTAAATTGTAAACTATACTGTAAATCATTGACAATGTTTAGTTGCTATATTTTGCTATCTGTATAAGAGTTATAACAATGGAAACATCAAAAAAACGGGGGGGCTTTTAATATGGGGTGGGGAAGGGGGGGTGGTTTGGTATCTGGGAGTCTCTGGTACTCCATGTGTGACTTTGCTCTGACCTAAAACTTCTTTGAAAATTAAATGAAAATTTGGGAGACAATGGGGATTGAGAGGGGGAAGGTGTCACGGCACACCGGACATCTGATAAAACAGTGATAAAAGAAAAAATAAGAATATATATATATTTTAAAGACATTTCTTTGCTTTTTTCCCCATTTTTTTGAACGTCCCAATCCGCTAATTATATTTTGTTTTGTTTTGTTCGATTATTTTTTTATTTTTTTTTCCTTAGTTTCCTTCTGTTTGTCTCTTGCATATAAGCTTATCATTGTTGTTTCTTTTTCCTATTAAGTGTATTTAATTATTTTATGGACTACATATTCATGGAGGATTTGGATCACAGAAGGCGTACAATGGGTACTGCAGAGGATTATTGGTGGGTGGTATCTGGGAGGGGGATTCATGAGAGTTAATTCATCTGAATATACATGAAAGTTATACAAAATTTTTCAAAAGATCAATAGATGGGACATGGTCACAATGGGTGGACAATCACACAATAAATAAGGGAATCTGAATTCCTAGTCTAGAGAGCTCTGCCACAGTCTCCAAGAGAGCAGCAATAGTCCTCTCTGTGCAGGGACAGTGTCTGTCAAAAGAGGATGACCCACTGATGAGTTCTTTTTATTGATGATTACCCTTGTGAGTCTTTGCTCTTGTAACTGAGACTTAGCTTGCTGTTGTGGGGTGCCTAAGGGTTGCCACCTGAAAGCCTCCTTGTTGCTCAAATGTGGCCTCTCTCTAAGCCAAACTCAGCATATGATTGCATTACCTTCCCCCCAAAGTGGGACATGACTCCCGGGGATGAGCCTCCCTGGCAATGAGAGATTAATACCAAGTGCCAACTGGCAACACAACTGGAAAAAGACCTTGAATAAAAGGGGAAAAGGTAAAGACAAATGAGTTCAAGTGGCTAAGAGACTTCAAAGATAGTCAGGAGGTCATCCCAGAGGTAACGCTTACGCACACCTCAGTAGGAGCTCATAGAACATCAAAGTGCATATCACCCCACCCAGAGGGACTCCTGAGAGCTCTGGAGACACCCAGGTCTTGTATAAGGGGGGGATAGCCCCAGAGACTGACACCTTATCAGTGGGCTCTATTTTGGAATCTGTGCTCCTGAGAGTGACAGAATTGGACTCAAATAAGTCCTCCCTGCACATTGTTCATCAGTCCCTTCTATTCAAACCTATATGTGATGCTGGAGTTTTTAGGTATACTTCCAGAGACTGGAGCTTCTGGCCTACCTATGTGCCAGGTGTACGTGGAATCTCGGTGGAGCTGCAACTCCTACCCTACATCTCAATGGACTCATCCAAGTCACTGGCCAGGAGACAATGATGGGCAACAGCCATCCCAGGGAATGGAGAGGGCCTGCATCTACAGGCAGGATCATGCCACCCACCATATCCATGGGATATAAGCCTTCTCTCACTTTGAGGTGGAGTTGACATCACCTTCCCAGTCCCCTCAGGATTGGGGGAAGAACTATGGATTAGAGTGGACTTGATGGTATTCTCTTGTTCACATATGGTGATTCTAGCAATGCAAGAACTTATAACAATGAGGTGGAGCCAGTGGCCACTTGACACTTTTGGGGCAGGGAGGGGATGTGCAGTTGAAATACAGGGGCTTCTTCAGGATTTGGAGGTTGTCCTGAGTACCGTTGTGGCAACAGATGTAGGCCATTTTAAATCAGCACACACCACTCAAAATTGTGTGGGAGAGAGTGTGGTCTATGATGTGAACTGTGGTCTATGGTTGGTGGCAAGGCCCCAGGATGTGTAAGTCCATTGAGGGTGGTGGGCCACACTTATGGGAGATGTTTGTGTGGGCTGTGGTGGGAGGTGTGGGAAGTGGGCAACATGGGAATCCTGGTGGGTTCCGTGTAATATTTTAGGTAATCTAAGCACCTCTTAAAAAAAAAAAAAAAAAATATATATATATATATATATATATATATATATATATATATATAAAACAATTTTGTAAGCAAATGCACATATATGCATATATATTTATATATCATTTTACAAATATTGGTATGTATTGTGAAAATTTTGATTTTACCCACAATAAAAAATAAATTAATTAAAATAAATAAATAAATAAATAAATAAATAAATAAAGTTACTACAAAAAAATACATTATAGGCTCATAATAACAGATTAGAATTATTCAAAGCCTTTGAGGACAGAGCATCTGAAGTGGAAAAGACAAGAGAAGAGAAAGAGAAAAGAATGGCAAAATGTTCTGGGAGTTGAATGACAATGGAAATTCAAAAATATATGTGTTAGTCTCCTAGAATGAGAAGAGAATGCAAAAGGACAAGAAAGAATATTTGAGGAAATAATGACTGAAAACTTCCCAACCCTTATGAAAGACATAAATATCAATATTCAAGAAGGACAATGCACCTTAAACAGAATAAATCAGAATAGAATTATTTTGAGACACAAACTATTAAAAATAACAAATATCAGATATAAAGAGAAGATATGGAAAGAAGCATGAGAAAAACAAAGCCTCACAAAGAAGGGAACCTCAATAAGATTAAGTGCTAAATTCTCACCAGAAACTTTAGACTTAAGAAGAAAATGGTATGATGCATTAAAGGCACTGAAAGAGTAAAACTGCCAGCCAAAATTTTGTTTCCAGCAAAACTGTCCTTCAAAAATGAGCGTGAATTTAAAGACTTCACAGACAAACAAAAGCCAAGAGAAAACATTACCAAGATACCAGAATTACAAGAGATAATAAAAGGATGCTGCAGCTTGAAAGAAAAAAACAAGGGCAAAAGACTTGGAGAAGAGTATAGGAATGAAGATTATTTAGAAGGGTTAATTAATGGGTAAAAAGACAGACAAGAGTAATATATAAAAATGGAAAGCCAAAGGACAAAATGGACAAAGTAAGTAATGCCTTTAGAGTAATAACATTGAATGTTAATGGCTTCAGTTCTCCAATCAAAGACATAGACTGATAGAATGGATAACAAATAATATGAGCCATCTATATACTGTCTAGAACAGACTCACCTCAGATACCAGGACACGACCAGATTGAATGTAAAAGTTTGGAAAGAAATATTCCATGAAAATAGAAACCAAAAATTCTGGATTGACATTATTAATATCAACAAAATATATTTTATATGCAAAACTGTTATAAGGGATAAAAAAGTCATTTATATTAATAAAAGGAGGCAATTCACCAAGAAGATATAAATATAATAAATACTTTTGCACTTAAACCTGGGTGACTTAAGATCCATGAGGCACACACTGGCAAAACTGAAGGGAGATATAGATGTCTCTACAATAATAGTTGGAGATTTCATTACATCATTATCAATATTGGGTAGAATATCAAGACAGAAGATAAATAGAGAACCTGAATAATATGATAAATATACTATACCTAAAAAACATCTATAGAGCATTGTACCCCAAAGCAACAGAATATACATTCTTTTCAAACACTCTTGTAATCGTCTCCAAGAAAGACCATATATTGGGTCACAAGACATGTCTCAATAAATTTAAAAAGATTGTAATTATACAAACATTTTCTCTGATTATAATGCAATGATGTTGGAAAATAATAATTAATGGAAAAAGTGAAAATTCATAAATATACGGAGATTAAATAACACAATCTTAAATAATCAGTGCGTCAAAGAAAAAGAGAATTCAGTAAATATCTTGAGGTGAATGAAAATGAAAACACAATATATCAAAAACTATGGACATTGCAAAGGCAGTGCTGAGAGGGAAATTTATAAACTACAATGCTTACTTTAAAAAGGAAGAAAGAACTAGAATTGAAAATCTAACTACACACCTAGAGAAACTAGAAGAAGAGCAAACTAATCCCAAACCAAGACTAAGAAAAGAAATATCACAGATCAGAGAAGAAATAAATGAAATTGAGAACAACAAAAAAATAGAATCAACAAAAGCAAAAGTTGTTTCTTTGAGATCAACAAAATAAACAAACCCTTAGATAGACTGACAAAGAAAAAATGAAAGTAGATACAAATAAATAAAATCAGAGGGGGGACATTAACACTGACCCCAGAAAAATAAGAGAGATCATAAGAGGATAGTATGAACTATTGTTTACCACAAAACAAGATAATGTAGATGAAATGAACAAATTCCTGGAATTGCAGAAACAACCTACACTGACACAAGAAGAAATAGAAGACCTCAACAAACAAATCGCAAATAAAGAGATAAAAATAGTCATCAAAAATCTCCCAAAGATGAAAATTCCAGGACCAGAGGGATTCACAGGTGAATTCTACCAATCATTCAAAGGTGATCTAATACTAATCTTGCTCAAGCTCCTCCAAAAAATTGAATGGGAAAGAATGCTACCAAACTCACTCTATGAAGCCGAATATACCCTAATACCAAAACCAGATAAAGATACTATTAAAAAAGAAAATTACAGACCAATAACTCTAATAAATATAGTTGCAAATCAAAACTACAATGAGATACCTTTTCACACCTATTAGAATGGCCTTCATTAAAAAGTTGGAAAACTTCAAGTTTTGGAGAGGATGTGGAGAAATGGGAATACTTATCTACTGTTGTTGGGAATGTAGAATGGTACAATCACTGTGTTGTACTGTTTGACAGCTCTTCAGGAATTTGAATATAGACTTGTCATATGACCTGGTAATACCACTGCTAGTTATATACTCAGAAGAACTGAGAGACAGGAACAGCCATTTGCAAACCAATGTTCATAGAGGCATTATTCACAATTGCTAAAAGATGAAAACAGCTCTGTTGTCCATTAACCAAAGAATGGATCAACAAATTGTGGTGTATACATATGATGGAATATTATGCAGTTGAAAGAAGAAATGAAGTCATGAAATATATGTCAACATGGAGGAACCTGGAGGACATTATGTTGAGTGAAGCAAGCCAGATCCAAAAGGACAAGTACAGTATGGTTGTATTATTATGAACTAAATATATTGTAAAAACTCATGGAGTTAATAATTAGAATATAGGTCAACAGAAAATACAATGAGGGTAAAGAATGGAAAGCTGAGGGTTTACCTGTGCAGAATTGGTAAAAAGGTGTTTTGTAAATCTTTGGAAATGAATAGAAATAGTAGAAGTATATCATAGTGTTTGTAACTAGGAGAGTTATTATATGGGTTTGACTGGTTATAAAAGAATATTTAAGTATATGTATATTCCTAGAAGGAAAGCTTAAAAATGTACCATGAGACTATATAACATAGTGAAACCTCATGTGAAATATGAATATGGGTGATATTGCATATATAAGGCTGTTTTTTACAGAATATAAAGATGAATAAACTAAAGAGATGGAAATAGAATATGAGCTATGTAAAGCAGGGGAAGCATAGATTGAGAGGTGATGAGTTTCTTTGTTTTTCTTTTATTATTATAATTAGAATAGTGAAAATGCTCTAATAATTATTGATGTGATGAATATACAACTTGTGATTATACCAAATACCATTGATTATACACTTTGGATGGATTTATGCTTTTAAATATGTATCAATAAAATTGATTTGTTAAAAAAAATATTGAAAACCAGTGTGCATAATACACTGGTGACATTATATATAATAGATTCATAATTTATAAGCAACCTCATATAAGTAGAGAGAACTGGTCACTGATTATAGGACGGAGGGAAGAAAGTGACATACCTGGATCCTGCACCTAAGAGAGGGCCCAGCTTTCCTGCTTCCATCTCTTTCCTTGAGGACTTGGGGCATTTCAGATGGGAGGGCGATGGGATTTGGCCTGCACTTTTTCAAAAAAGAAATTTAATTTGACAGAAATAATTTCACAATCTGGTAAATGCAAGTTTTGTTCACACTTTCAGGTAAACTCAGAAGGTGACAAAAAAAATCCTGACATTTTAAAATATATTTCATATATATGTGTTTGTCTGCATTTATATAAGCTCACCAGAATATCAATAAAAATACACTCTGCATTTGAATATTGGATACATAGATATAGCACTGCATAGAAAAGATGAAATGGCTCTTCTCTTCACAGATTGTGAAGCAAAAAGAGAGAACCCCAGGCAAGGCCAGGAAACTCCTCTCCAGCACCTGTTATTCTGGTTGGCCCTTGAGTGCACCCTGGTGGCCCTGTGCACCTCCTGCAACCAAGCCTCCTGTTCCCTGCAGGGGAGGTTTGTGTCTGGGCTCACCCTGACTTCCCCTCACAGTGTGTTGTACAGTAATATGTAGCTGTGTCCTCAGCTGTCATGCTGTTGAACTTTAAATATAATTCTTTCTTGTTGGTTACCCTAGTGATGCCAACTCAGGACTGAAGATTTTGCTTATAGTCTGTGCTTCTTTCAGTCCATACTATGCCAACCCATTCCATCCCTTTTTCCAGGGCCTGTTGGATCCAGTTTACACTATAGTCAGCAAAGGAATATCCAGAGACAGTGCAGGTGAGGGACAGGGTCTGTGAGGGCTACAGCAAGCCAGGTCCTGACTCTTGCAGCTGCACCTGAGACAGGACACCTGAGGACAAGGAGACCACAGTGAGAAACATGGACAAATACATCATCCCCATTACCTTCATGCCTGAATCCTGAGACACTCACATCTGGGAGCCACTACTAGGAAGAGGAAGAACCACAGGATGTTCACATTCTTGTGGATGAGGTCTGTGATTCCCAGAAAATGTATCCCTGACTTAGAAGGAACCTAAATTTAAGAAAATTTGTGCTGTAATTCCATCTGTCTACCCATGTTGTGATTTGCATTTGGTAGGTGACTCTATTAGGGGAGTTCATTGTTTCAAGTTCACTCTCAGATGAGGATGCTGGCTGAACCATGACTGAACATAGTTCTCTCTCTGGGGTGCCCCCTCACCTAACCAGCTTCTTCTACTCTACTTCCAAGCAGGAAATGTTTTAAATAAGCTGGTTAGTGAGTCAGATACAGCCAAGGATTGAGGATGGCTTTGGAGGCTTTGGGTATAATGTCTTTGTGTTGCTATTCCCAGGGATTATGGATAATATAATTGCACACACATATACATGCACCCACACAGGCACACACATACACACACACATATATATACATGTAAAATCCATGACAACCTTGTTTCTGAAAGATTCTGCTTGTTTTTCAATGTCTATGGAGGAATGGGCATTTGGATCTGCCTTCACACACTTTAGTTGATTTCCCTATGCATTAGCCACATTAACTGTGAATTCAACTTATGTTGTCAGCACTGCTGTAAATTTTCACCACTTTTATTTCTCTTGTTATCCCCTCTCAGGAGTCAGAGGGTACCAATGTGAGCCTTCATCTCTGACCATAAGTTTGCATGATGAACACATGAAATGCCCCTGCCTCTGATATATGGCACTTGTGTTACCTACTCATGTAAACCCACCTCAGTCTTGATGTCCTCACCTGCCCATTGATTTGTATCCAATTGTCTCTAAAGGTCCCTTCCATCTTATCATGCCTTGAATCTAGTGTATTGCAACTGGCTATTCAATATTAGTTATGTGAATCAAAAATCAAAAGTCACAGTATAAAATCATTAGCATGGGGAGAAGTTCTGGAGGCAGTGATGAGAGGTAATCAGTGCTAGATATAGACACAGAAGTCTCCAAAGTTGATGGCAGGATTTTGGAATGAAGAACAATATATGTAACCATACATTAAGTATTCCCATGGCCATGTAAGCCTGGGAGAGGTGATGGTGAAAGAGGGGGAGAGTGACAGAGGGACAGAGCTGCATGGGGTAAGCCAGGAGCTCAAATAATAATCAATGGGGTTGTAGGATAAATATTGTGTTGCTGCCCTGAAGAGCAATGAGGTAATTAACTCCCAATTCCTTCTGTAGATTGGGGTAGGAGAGCATAATTTCCTTGAAGGAATTGGGCAAGAATCTCAGTAAAGTCTTGAAAGATATATGAAGATTCTTAATCATGGAAATAGCATCCAGAATTACTAATAATTGCTATTGATGATGGAAGAGCTTTGAGTACAGTAATGGACTGGGGAAGAGAAGTCACAGCACTGTGAAAGGAGGCAGGACTGGAAAGTTGACAATGGAGGATGCCACAAGGATAATTCCCTGGCTGTGGATGGCTGATTGATCGGTGCTACCCATAGAGTTAAGAGTTGTTATGGATACCTACCAGCTCAGACCATGGCCTCATCATTTATTAAACTCATGTCCTCCACTAGGAACTCAGGCATTCACAGGTCCAGAGTTCCCTGGTAGAGGGAGGGAGAAGCAGTGATGTCACCAAAAATCAAGAATCTTGGGTCTGTCCTTGGAGATAGGAAACATGTTTTCATTCATGGTATCCCAGTAAAAGAAGCTCCAGAGGGACAGTAAACTGCAAGGTCAACTAGAAAGGTGATGCCCCTTCAGTATATAATTTATACCTCATTTTCTTTTCCTCTTTTTCGGATTGAGAAATCAGAAAATGATGCAACATGTTTAGTCATGATGTCCTATCCCTGAGCCAGCCCCAGGGCCTTTCAGCCCAGTGCCATTTACTACATCACCCCAGGGTGTGTCTATTTGTTCAGTGGTTCATTGTCCATCCAAGAGTTGACATCACCAATCAGAGGTTTCCCAAAAGTGACCTGAGCAGAAATAATTGAGTTTATCTTCAGGCTTTAAGTCCTCCTTGTCTCACAGGACAAATTCTGCTGCCCACAGGTTTCTGCCAGCCATGAATTGGTTGCATAATGTCTGAATAGTGTTTGATAAAGTTAGCACTCTATAAATGAGTGCTTTCACTGTTATTCATATTGCAGCATTAGGAAGGTAAAGAGTGTGACAAATACCACCATAGCAAGCAGTAAAGTGGCTGTGTGGAATCAAATTACTTTCCTGAAGAAAAATGTGTAAATATTTATCAAAATAGTTCAAATATGTTATAGGGTTTGAGCAGCTAATAACACTACCAGAAATTATGGCAATAATACTGGGTATATGAAATCAGGGAATACAATGTGCACTTCACTAGCTTCCTCCTCACTCTTAATGTTACTTAGTCAATATTTGAGATATTGGCCAGGTATGGTTTTTTCATTACAATACCATTGTTTTTCTTTTAAAATATTATGACTCTATTTGAGTACTAAATATCTCCTTAAGTTTTTGAGTTTTAAGTTGTACAGGACTACAAACATAAAATACAATATGAGAAATAATGAAGATGTTTTGAGGCAATCAGGTATGATACACAATCAAACTTTATTTCATTGTGCATTCATAAAACCACCAATTCTGTGTAGGAATGTGGTGATTTATCTTGAAAAAATTGTCAACAAATTAAAGTTTATTCTGTCCAATAGCATGCCAGTTTATTTGTATGCTAGGGTTGTGTTGCTAGTATTTAGTCTCTTTAGCATTGTGATAGTTAAGTTTCAAATATTTAGCTTCTTTAAGGCTTTTGGAAATATAGTTCAGTACACTACATTACATTTTCATACTCTAAACCAATATTTACAAAATAATATTGTGCTCTGTGATAGCAAACTGCAACATACTTGGTTCTGGAGATGGAGTGGTAGATAAAACACAGTCCTTCCAAGGATCTCAGCATTAAATTTAGGTGATGACCCATGCCGGGGGAAGTAACTGCATTTATATGCTGAGTTCAGCATAGAGAGACATCAGACTTGAGCAAGGAGAAGTCTCTCAGGAGGTGAATCTTTGGCACCCTATGATACTAGGCTGTTTCAATTTCAAGAGCAATGGTTCATGAGCACAGTCATAAATATCAAGCACTGAAGGATTACTACCAAGCACCAACTAGCAATGCAATGTGAAAAAGACCTTGACCAAAAAGGGGAAAGGGTAAAGGCAAATGAATTTATATTGCTAAGAGACTTCAAAGTGAGTTGAGAGGTCATTCTAGAGGTTATGCTTATGCATGTCTCAGCAGGATCTCATTGACAGCCAAAGTAGATAATACCCCAAATAGCAGGGCTTCTAGGACCTCTGGAGACAACCAGACACTACGGCCAGGGCAGATAGCTCCAGAGTTTAGTGCCTTGTCAGTGGGCCCTACTTTGGAATTTATGGTTCCCAATGTGACAGAGTTGGACTCAGTTGTCTTTTCCCTACACATGGCTCTACTGTCCCTTCTATTTGAACCTATAATTAGTAATAGAGTTGCTAAGTGTATGCTCAAGAGTCTTAAATCTTTGGGCTGTACATGTGTCAGCTAGGTCCTGAATTTCAACTAAGTTGCAACACTTACTCTCCAGTTCATTGAACTTACCCTGGACAACTAACAAGAGGGAAATGATGAACAACCACCATACCAAGGAACCAAGAGAGTCTACAACTTCAAACAAGAGAGTCCCATCCATCAGCCATGTGGGATTGAAGTCCCCTCTCAATTAGAGGTGGAGTGGGCATCACCATCCCAGAATCCTTAGGATTGGGGGATGAATTGTGGCCTAAAGAAGACTTACTGGTAATCTACTATAGACTTATTGTGATTCTAACAATGGAAGAAATTATATCATTGATGTGGAGCCTTTAACCACTGGAAGTTCTGAAGGCAGGGAGAGGGAAAAACAGGTGTAATACAGGAGCATATTTGGGACTTGGGATTGTCCTGAATGACATTGCAATGACAGATACAGGCCTTTCTATATCTTGCCATAACCTACAGAATTGGGTGGGAGAGAATGTAAACTATAATGTAAACTATAATCCATGCTTAGTGGCAATGCTCCAAATGTGTCCATCAATCTTAATGAATGTACCACATTAATGAAGGATGTTATTAATGTGGGAAAATGTGGGAGGTATGGGGAGAGGGACTTATGAGAATCCCTATATATTTTTATGTAACATTTGTATAATCTAAATATCTTTTTAAAAATTTTTTTTAAAAATTGAAAATTAATTTAGTTGATGAAAATGGAGTATCATAGACTATAAGAGAGGAGGATCTGCAGGATTCAGTGGAAATTGTAAATAGTTTGCATGACAGAAGAGAACACTATGCATGAAGAGATTGTGAATGATGTGAAAATATGGGGAATATAGAAAAAGCCTCAGGGAAAATGTAGTCAGACAATAGTAAGTGATTGATGATTAAATCTGGTAGCAAGAATTTGCAGAAATTTTTTGGAAAACTCTCCATGCATTGACCAGGGTCTTTCTCACACAGAAGCCTTAGTAAAATGGCTTAGGCTTCACTCCAGGTTGCTAGAATTAACCCTTAGAATACCAGAAGTACAAGAGAACTTTCATCTTAGTGAGTAACTCCTCTCTGTCAGAATTACACTTGAGTGTAAGATTTATTAAAAGTCTATACTTTTAATAGGGAATATGTTAATAAAATTTTAAAAACAGGGATACCTGGTTAGTTCCTATTGAAATGTAATTAACATAATAATTTCACCTATGAAAGTGTACAATTTAAGAATTTACACCTATGTTAATATGTGTGACCATCACTACAAACCAGATAGTGGACTCCCAAAGTTTTCTCTAGTACCTCTTCAATTCCTGCCTCCTGTTATTTTCTTTCTTTCCAGGCAGCATTTATCTTTTGTTAAATAGGTTTATTGAATGATAAATAATATACCATAAAGTTCACACATTTAAAGTGTATAAGTCAATGTTTTTATTCATAGATATGTTCCACCATCACCAGAGTCGAATTTGGAAGGTGTTCATTGCTTCACAAAGAAATAATATACCCTCTAATTTATCACCCTCCTATCCTTCCACCTCCCAACAGCCCTAAGCAACCAGTACTCTACTCCCTCTTTCTAGGTTTACCTGCTCTGGACTTTCAAGGTAAAGGAATCATTAAGTATGTGGTCATTCATTTCTCACTCCTTCAACTTAGTATACTATTTCCACAGTTCATCCATGCTTTAGCAACTATCAATACTTCAAGCCTTTAATTTTAATAAGTATTGTAATGATATATAAATTTATATTTACTCAAAACAAAATTTTCATATTCAAAACTTACTTGTGTACAGTTGTGTGATATTCATTACAGTTGATTTTTAAAAACAATTTATTGAAGTAAATCATTCATACATGAGCACACATAAACTATAAGTGTTCAGTAAACATTGTGAACTTACAAAACAAACATGCAAAACATCATACAGCGTTCCCACACATCACCCTCCCACAAACACCTTGCATTGTTGTGAAACATTTGTTAACAAATCATGAAAGAGCATCATCAAAGTATTACCACTAATTATAGTCCATATCTTCTCCCCCTATATATATTTTTTAAGGATTTATTTATTTACTTTTATCTACTTTTTTACCCCCACCCCCATTTTTGCTGTTTCTGTATCCATTCACTGGGCAATTCTCTGTGTCCATTTCCCACTGTCTCTTCTCAACTTTCTCCTCCTCTCTTCACTGGGATTTGATCCTTGGAATCTCTGATGTGGGAGAGAGGCATCCTACCACCTGTGTCACCTTAGTTCCTGTTTTTTTGGTGCATTTCATCTTGGCTATCCCTTGTATCACTCTCCTGTTATGTCATCATCTTGCCGCATGGCTCATGGGACCTGGCAGTGCACCCATGGATGGGATCTGATGACTCACCCTCAGATGGGGCCTGATGGCTTACCCATTCACGGGACCTGGTGACACACCTATGCACAGGGCCTGGTGGCCCACGTACCCTCTATAATTTTCTTTTTTAAATTTTTACTAGGAGGTCCCAAGGATTGAATTCAGGACCTTCCATAAGGGAGAGAGACACCCAACCATCTGAGCCACATCTGTCCCCCTGGTATATCTCCCAAGGTTGACCAAAGATACCCAAAGTTACAGTCTCTTCCCAAACAGGATGATAATATAATAAATCAGGCTTAGTTTATCAACAGCATTCTAAAAACCAGACCCAGGAAGAAAAACTAGGTCTGGGGATAAAAGCATGGTTTCTAATATAGTGAATGTTTAGCCTACCTTGATTATTAAAAAATCAGGTCAGTGAGAATATTCACATACAATTGATTTTTTTGTGTGCCATAATCACCAACAAACATTTCCAAAATGTTTTCTGTACCTCAAACAGAAACTCTGTATACATTAAGCACTAACTCCTCATCTGCTGCCTCTGAAATTTGTAATCTCTTATCAGTTTCCACTCTAAGAATTTGCTTATTGTATACATTTCATATATGTGAAATCATACTATATTTTCATTTTGTATTTGGCCTATTTAAATCAACATCTGTTTCACAGTTCAGCAATGTTACAGAACTTCATCCCTCCTTACCACTGAAACGGTGTGTGTGCATATCACATGTTGTTTAGCCATTCATCTGTTGCTTGACACTTGGATTGCCCCTGCCTTTTGGCCATTGTGAATAATGCTTTTATCAACATTGGTGTACACATATAGGTTTGATTCTCTATTTTCAATATTTTGGGTATATACCTAGAAGTAGGAATACAAGGTACATAACTTTCATTTTTTTGTGTGTATGGTGCCACAGCATTCATCTTTGAGTAAACCCCATGTCTCAACCCTAAACTTTGGACTAGTTAAAAAGCACCTCTCCAGCCCTGGGGCATAAACTACCCCAGAGCTCAAACCTGAATCTGAGGCCACCATGAATTCCACACACACACCTCACACCAAACCCACAGCTTGTCCTAAATGATTAGCTAGCCATCCAAAATGCCCTATACCATGCAGTCCCCTTTCACGCACTTGCTTTAAATTAACCAATCCTTGACTCCCACAGGAAATCTAACCTCCACCTCTGGGTCCCAATAAAAGTCTAAGCTTTTATACTGGTCCCTCTTTGCCTGTTTGTATGCCCTATCTGTTGTTTGAGTCACCTGAGCTGATTGTGCTTCCTGGTGACACCTCATGGCAGCCCTCTCTCTCTGGGACCTGTGAGCAACAAACTACTTTTCTCATGCATTATGAGCTTCATTTACCTTTGTTGTGTAACTGAGCTCCACCTGGACCCAGATTCAAAATCTATCTTAAGTTGAAACAAGAATCACAGAGAGTAGAGTATGTAGGTCAAAACCATGGGAAATGAAGCACAATGCTTTTGGCTGCTTTCAGCTTAAAAAGAGTCTCTCTCAGAGAGCTAACACTACCTGGGTAGGTAAGGCCCAAGGCTTGCTGACATACATCCATTCTATTTTGTTCTGCTGCCTGTTTCCTCTGTGGGGTGTTGCCTAAAGTTCTCACCTCAAGTCATTGGTCCTATATAACTCTGTTTCCCCTAGCATCTGCTAAGAGCCAAACTTAAAATGGGCAAAAGCATACAAACCTTGTGGTGTCTAATGCTCCCCTAATGGAAACAACTGGCATTGTGTGACACCAACACTGTATCATTGAACAACTTTTGCTACATAAGGCAGGAGATTGGCATCCTTCACCAGAAGCTGTGACTAATGAGTGAGTTGGCTGTGTTCAAAAGCATATTGGATAAACAGGGGGAGTGCTAGACCTCTCAGCACCTGGCCCATAGTAGCTGAGATACTGTCATGGAAAATTCCAACCAGTGAGCCTGTGGACCATGCATATGGGTCTTAACACACTATTAGCTTGAGGCAACCCCACAACAGGAGGCATCATGGCACCCTGCAATCAAAAAAGTCTATAATCCTTATTTTTCTACCTTCTCCACTGCTCTTGCTCTTTGTTCCCTGGCCCCATGGGATATAGTCTCTAACTCCTGGTGTGAGATAGCTAAAGAACTACTGTGTAACAAAAAAGGTCCTGAGTATATTGTGTCAGCACCCTCTAATACACCAGAGTATTTTCCTAAGTTCCTTAAGAAATGTAAGACCCCAATGAAATGTTCATGGGCTCTACTCTGCTGCTGATTATCAGCATGACAAAGATCCAATGTTGGACTCCTGCCATGTGAAGCTAAGACTAATGATCCCAACAGCATCACACTAATAAAAACAAACTCCAACCCAAATGAGATTGTTTGGGAATCCCTAGAGAGAAACAGTTGCCTATGTATTCATTCTACAGGAGCCACAGATGTTTCACATCACCACACATAACAGCATGCAGGACTCCAAACAAGGATCCCAAATTGAAAACTAAAACTGAAAATTTTATTAAATTCAAGATTCAAAACTTTTAAAATATTTTATTCAAGGAGAATATGCAAAAAAGCAGATTGGTTGCTGAGCTTTGTTAAGTTAGGATCTTAATTGACACTCTCCATTCAAGAAAGTAAAGCAATTGACTGATATCACTAAAGACCATGAGCCTGTTGCTATTTTCTGAAATATTTATAACACAAAAAAGAAAAATAAAGACACACCTGCCATAGTGGGTGTACCTGCCAAGGCAGATGCCTTAATGGATGCAATGAATACATTTCTTTGAGCATTCAGATAAAAGAAACCCAGAGTTCATCTCCAAACCTAAGAAGAACTTCCTTAGGCAACAAGTAGTAGACATTTTTCTTACAGGGAGAACCCACTCCTTAACTTACTGGGAGCTTTGCTCAACATTTCCAACAAAAGTCAAAGTATTCATAAGGGTATAGACAGAGTGGAACTATTGACAGGACAAGAGTGGGACTCAAATGAAAGTCACAGATAATGGTTTATCTGGCCTAGTGTTCCACCCTACAGGGGACCATATGGTTCCTTCCTGGAGGTCTTGGTCTCCTTCTCTTGCATACCCAAGACCTATTCCCAGGCCCCCTGGGTGGTGTGAGAATAGGAACAATTCTTATTGAGCATCTATCTCTAATGGTGCTTTAATCCATTACCTGCAACAAAATCAAACTCTTGGCTCCATGTCAAATGGAACCTATATGGACCTGCTCCTGCCAATCCAGGCAATAATACTATAATACTGCCTGAAATTAGCTGCTGTGGGGATCTTCACTGTGATCCAAGAGCTCCTCAAAGAAGGAATTACTATACCTACCATCTGCCCAAACAATAGCCCTAGTCTACCAGTTTTTACAGATGTTACCAGTGAAGAGCAATTAATGATCAGTTATACCAAGCTTAATGCTTAAATCATAGCCATAAAAACTCTTATTCCCACAATCATCTAATTAATAAATATATACACATGAGTACAGATAATTGCTTTACTGTGACTTACTTGGCCAACATATTTCATTCAGTACCAATAACAAGAAAAATTAAAATAAAAATTCAAAAAATCACAGCCACTACTACCAAGAATTTACCAAATGGTCTTTAAAAACTATTTTAAAAATTCACAACTCTGTTGAGATTCAGGGCCCAACTGGCATATGGTCAGCTCAAAGACTTAAGCCTCTTGGACATACAGTTATCTTATTTTTTAATTAAAAATTTTTAAAGTATTTAAAAAAAAACCCACAAACTTGATACTAGCACAAAATAAGTGCCATCTGATTAAAGGGTGACTTTGAAGGGGACTTCTTAGAGGACCTCACCATACTTACTCATCATTTACAGGAATAAGATTGGGCAATAGCACCTCATAAAACACAAAGGCCATCAAACTTTGTCAAATCATGGACATCACCTGGTCCTCTGTGGGCAGGCAGATTCCTTTCATCTTAAAACACAAGCCTCCCATAGAGATAAAGACACACACAACACCTGTTATGTCCATTCATATGTTAGAGGTACCACACCCAACATCTCACACTCTCTTTATATCCCATATACAAAATCATATGTACATCTGTTTTCCTATGGAGAGAGTCCCCAATAAGTGCCTTAAAACTGGCACAGCCAGCAATTTCCCAAAACATAACACTTGTCCCAATGGGGATGGATTTTAGATTAGAGGCCTTGGATAACACTGGTTATGCCTCTTGGAGTTTTTGTACTAACCAATGCAAATAATGTCTCCTTATGTTTTTTTTTTTTTATTAAGAGATTCCCCTTAGAATTGTTGGAAAATGTGAGAGTAGGGAGTTCCAAAGACTCAGTCCTCCCACCAGAAAAACAATTAAATAAGCAAGAACTGTCTGAAAAAATATATTTTAAAGCTACGGAGGAAAAAAAATCAGTGTCCAACATCCAGGGAAGAATGGGAGGAAGAATCTGATAAATTACAATAAAGAATAGCTCTTGGTTAGCAGGGCTACAAACTCACATATTGTACTCCTGTGGCATGCTGCCATGGGATCCAGCCCCTGGATACCTGATTGGTGAATGAAGGGGACCCAAAAATCCTCTTCCCCATAAAAAGATATGGGCATGGCCAACAACCAACCATAGCTTTGGGATAATGACTTCAGATCACTGGAGGACCAGATGTGAAGGTGTCCCTACCAAAGGCTGCAGCAGAGGTGACTTAAAAATGTGAAGTTTCCTCAGGGCTACAGGAGAAGTTAGGTGAAGGAATAAATTTGCTTGCCAGGCCAAGAAAGCTCAGCATGGAATAAGACCTTAGTGCCTTGCTGATTCTCTCCCCAGGGAACTTTGGAGCCAGCAGGTACCTCATCCATGGGTCCCTGAACCTGTTTCACCTGGGAAAGACTGATTTGGTGTATTGAAGACTTTAACTACTATTGTAGAGACATCGAGTTCTCCATTTAGTTTTGCCAATGTGTGCCTCCTGTATCTTGGGGCAACCAGATCAGGTGCATAAATATTTATTAGTTATTTTTTCTTGGTAAATTGCCCATTTTGTTAATATATAATGATCTTCTTCATCCCTTATAACAGCTTTTTTGCATTAAAATCTATTTTGTCCAATATTACTATCATGATTCAATCTCTTTTTTTGGTTACTATTCATGTGTGATATCTAATTCCAACCTTTCACTTCCAAACTGGTTGTGACATTATGTCTGAGGTAAGTCTCTGGTAGATAGCATACAGATGGCTTATATATTTTTTATCCATTCTATCAGTCATGGTCTCTTGATTGGGGAGTTCAAGCCATTAACATTTGATATCCTTACTGTAAAGGCATAATTTACTTCATCCTTTTCATCCTTTGACTCTCTGTTTTCATATGTAACTATTGTCTGTCTTTTTTCCCTTTAATTTACCCTTCTTAATAATCTTCATTTCTACCCTCTTCTCCAAGTCTCTCATCCTTGTTTTTACCTTTCAGCCTGCAGCTCTCCCTTTAGTATCTCTTGTGATTCTGATTTTTGGGTAACATATACTCTCAGTTTTTTCTATGTGAAGACATTAAAGTCACCCTCACTTTTGAAGGACAGTTTTGCCAGATACAAAATTCTTGGCTGTCAGTTTTTCTCTTTCAGTACCTTAAACACATCATACCACTTTCTTCTCACCTCAATGATTTCAGATAAGACATGAGCATGTAATCTTATTGAGATTTCCCTGTATGTGATGCTTTGTATTTCTCTTATTGCTTTCAGAATATTCTCTTTATCTCTGATATTTGTTATTCTGAATTGTAGGTGTCTCAGAGTAGGTCAATTAGGATTTATTCTGTTTGGGGCATGTTGTCCTTCTTTGATATTGATATTTTTGTCTTTCATAAGAGCTGAGATGTTTTTCATCTTTATTTCCTCAAATATTCTTTTTGTCCCTTTTCCATTCTCTTCTCATTCTGGTACACCTATAACATGTATGTTTATGCATTTCACTTTGTTATTCAATTCCCTGAGATCTGTTCCACTTCTTCCATTCTTTTCTCTTTCTCTTCTGTCTTTTCCAGTTTGGATGTTCTGTTCTCAAATCATTAATTCTGTCTTTGAGCAATTAAAATATGCTATGTGCCTCTAACGTATTTTTAATCCCATCCATTGTGTCTTTCTCTCCCGTAAACTCTGTTACTTCTCTTTGCAGGCTTTCAAATTGTTCTTTATGTTCACCCAGTGTCTTCTTAATATCCACTCTCTCTTAGACATGTTTTCCTTCAATTATTTGAATAGATTTATGAGATTTGTGTGATTATCTTTGTTTAGTTGTCTTAATGCCTCTATCCCTAAATATCCTAAATATCTCATCAGGATATTTAGCTTGTTCCTTTGCTTGGGCCATCTCTTCCTGTTTCCTAGTATGGCTTGTAAGTTTTCCTGATGTACAGGCATTTTAATATGTTGGTGAATTTACTCTGATTGTAAATTTCTCTCTCTTGCCAAGTGTTTTTCTCCACAACTTTTCTTTGATTTTTGGTTCAACTTATTCTAAGTCTTGAAAATTGCCCAGATTAAGTTATCAAAAATTCAGCCAGGGACTCTTCAATGTGCAGATTTTATCCCAGGGCCCTAAAGAGAGACTTAAAATCAGTTTTTCTCCTTGAAATTTCCTAATGAGCCAGAAGATGATATACATTGACAGCCCTTTCCATGGAAGTGTTTCTTTCAACCCCTGCTTTCCAGAATTTCTGTTACTGCCAGAGCTGAGATTTAAAGTGGGCTCTGCTGGTCAAATTTGCCATAGGGAACCACTCTGACTCACTCTCCCTCTACCCTTGTAATTGCTGACAGGGAAGATGTCTGTTCCCTTTTCAGTAGGCAGCAGTGAGTCAAAGGTTCTATCCAGGCTTAATGCTTTGGGGCTAGCTTTCCTGGCCACTGTGGGGGTTTGGTAACTCATGTTGGTTGTTTCAAGTTTTTCATTTGCCTGTCCCTCACCCTTCTGCAAGTTGTGCAGCACTGTCCTTGTCTGCTGACTCTCACAGCAGGACCCTTGGACAGCTTTTGGTCATTTCTCCATTGTTTTTGTAGAAAAATTGAGCCGTGCCTGCCTAATTTAATGACATCTTCCCAGAACTCCCTGGGAAAGTCCTCTCCACCATGCCCCTCATCCCAGAATTTGCCCTACAAGAAACCACAGCTTGAGAAAATGAAAAGAGTATAAGAAACTACAGAGGTGGATAGTAATGGGCAATGACTTGCTTGCTTTAAAAACCTGATAGAGGGAGCTCTGTCTCCTGGAAAACAGAGAGGACAACCAAACTCCTAGAAACAGGACCTCCAAAACAACTAACAGAAAAATCCCAAGAAAAGACAGAGAGCCAGAAAAACAGAGAAACTTCATTTGCCTTGGGAAAACTTTCCTGATAGGATTGCTGAAGCTTAAGAGAATATTTGTCTAAAAATCAAGAAACAGACAACTCAGGAAACAAATTCCAGACTAACATTTTAATATATTAAATTGTAAAGTGTGTACTAATGGAAGATGTTGTAAATGGGGGAAATTCTGGGAGGCAGAGGGGTGTATGTTTGAAGCCCTTATGTTTTTTATGTAATATTTTTATAACCTAAGCCTTCTTTATTAATAAAGAAAAAATAAAGAATATGTCCAGTGTGCAACAAAAGAATAAAGACAAACAAATAAATAGGAGATGACAGCCCATCCAAAGTAAAAGGATAAAAATCCAGTTAACACCAAAAAGAAGGCCAGACTGTGGACATACTGAATAATGCTTTTCTAAAAATTTTTAAAAATGCTCTAGGAGATGAAAGAGAAGGATATAAAGCAGAGAAAGAACTACAGGATATCATGAAAACAATGAATTAAAAAATATGAGAATCTTATTAAAAAGAGAAAATTTTAAAAGGAACTGAGCAGAACTACTGAAGTCAAAGACCACAATAACTGAAGTTAAAAATTCCTATGAGGGTTTAAACAACTGACTGGAGGTGGCAGAAGAAAGAATCAGTGAACTCAATGACAAGAAACCTGAATTAAATCAGGATGTGGAGAAGAAGAAAAAATGATAAAAAGTGAAAGTAGCCTAAGTTACATGTGAGACACCATCAAGCATACCAATATATGCATTATATGTTTCCCAGAGGATATGAAAAACAGAAAATTTAAGAAAGAATATTCAAATAAGCAATGACAGAGAACTCCCCAAAGATAGCAAAAGACATGATTAAACACAACCTAGAAACCCAGAGAACAGAAAACAGGGTAAACATGAAGAGAAATACACCCTGTTATATATTGATCACACTATCAAATGTTATGGACAAGGAGAATGTTTTGAAAGCTGAAGGAAGAAGAATCTGTTACATACAAGGCAGTCCTAATTAGGTTGAGTGCTGATTTCTCATAAAAAACAAACAAAACAAACATGGAGGCCAGAAAGCAATGTGTTAGTACTTAAAGTACTAAAAGAAAAGAGCTGCCAGCTATTAATTTTATATCTTATGAGACTTTCTTTCAAAAATGAGGGAAAAAATAAAGACATTAACAGATAAACCAAAGCTGACCTTCCTTACAAACAATGCTAAAGATGACAGGAAGGACATAACACAGTGGTCCAAAGTGGCATAAAGGGATGTAAGGAAGATGATGTCAGTTTAGGTAGGCACTCACCAACTCTCTCACAGAGAATGGCTGATTGGGGACAGGATCCTGCATGAGTGGGCCATTCCAGGAGCCCATGGAGCAAGAGCCTTAGGGACATCAATCTGGAGGGAGATGGACAGGGAGGTGGATTGCTGAAGATAAAACCATGCCGCTAACTTGTTTCTTCTTTGCTGTGCTTCTTCTTCCTTGATTTCCCATTTTCTGTGTATATTGATTTTGCCTACCAATGCTATCTCTTTTCCTTCCTTCATATTTATAACTTCTGCTTTCTATTGTGGTTCTTACATTTCACCTTTTTTCATTAGTCCTCAGATTCACGGTTGTCATTTACTATCTTGTATATTCTGTTTTCTTTTTTTAAATTAACTTTTTCCTTTCAGCCATTTCTTTACTCTTTCTCTCTCTCCTCATCATTCTGGCCTTTTAAATCATTCTATATATTTTTCTCTATTTGGTTTCCCATTCCATTGTTGGTACTCCAATTTCCCCCCCTATAACTCTACAATGCCTACATGAGTTAAATATTCATTTTACTAAGTATTATATGGTATCTTTTCTAACTTTTATCAGTATTACTATTATCTTTTTTCCTTTCTTACCTCTTTCAATTCCTCTGGTCCTGATATTTTTCCTTCAAGGGAACATAGAAAAAAGCAAGGAAATAGGACAAGAAGAACAAAGTGTCAAAGAGAAAACTTAACACATACACAGAACCTCCCACTAAATAAAACTCTAGAGCAGAGAGAGAAGCTAATCAACTGAATAAACCCATTAAGATAAAATGATGACCAGAGGGCAACAAAAAATTACAAACCGTACTGAGAAACAGGAAGACATGGGCCAGTCTATTGAACAAATTGGGAGAGGATGCAGAATATGAAACAACTAATCAAAGTTGTCCAAACAAATATAATAGCCCAAATTAATGAAGTGAAGGAAGAGATTAAGGATATTAAGAAAACACTGGGGGAGCATATTGAAGAAATTGTGAAAATACATAAAAAGATAATGGATATGATGGTGATGAATGGCACGATCCAAGAAATCAAAAAGATGCTGGATTCATATAACAGCAGATTTGAACAGGCAGAAGAAAGAATTAGTGATGTGGAAGACAGTATATCTGAAATCAAACAGATAGTAGAACAGATAAATAAAAAGACAGAAAAAATCCATCAGGGACTTAAGGATTTAACTGACAACACAAAAGTCACAAACATACACATTTTAGGCACCTCAGAAGAAGAAGAGAAGGGAAAGGGAACAGAGAGAATGTTGAAGGAAATAATGGCTGAAAAATTCCCAACCCTACTGAGGGAGATGGGTGTGCATGTCCAGGAAAATTAAGAGAGTATGCCAGTAATAAATGTGCACTTCAAGAAATACTAAAGGAAGTTCAACAGGTTGAAAGGAAAAAACATGACAGAGTTGGAGGGGAATGTAAGAACAACTAAAAAGACAAAAAGAGAAATAAAAGCAACATATGACATACATTAACCCAAAGAAAATATGGCTGAAGTAAGAAATTCATTGAGAGTAATAACACTGAATGTTAAGGGATTAAACTCACCAGTCAAGAGAAACAGATTAGCAGAATGGATAAAGAAATATGAACTATCTATATACTGTCTAAAAGAAACCAACCTTAGATCCAGGGATTCAAGGACACCGAAAGTGAATGGCTGGAAAACAATTTAATAAGCAAAAAAGGGCAGAAGTAGCTACCCCTATATCAGACAAAATAGACTTTAAATGCAAAACTGTTGTAAGAGACAAAGATGGACACTATATACTAGTAAAAGGGGTAATCTCTCAAGAAGAGAGAACAATCATAAACATTTATGCCCCTAATCAGGGTGCCTCAAAATACATGACGTAAACACTGGAAAAATTAAGTGGAGACATAAATGTTTCAACAATTATAGTTGGGGACTTTAATACACGATTATAACCATTAGACAGAACATCTTGACAGAGAATCTATAAAGAAAAAGAGACTCTGAATAACATATTAGAGGAGCTGGACATAATACATACAGAACACTACACACAAACACAGCGGGATATAAATTATTCTCAAGTGCACATGGATCATACTCCAAGATAGACCACATGCTAGGCCACAGAACAACTCTCAATGAATTCAGAAATTTTGAGATTATACAAAGTAATTTCTCTGACCTCAATGGAAAGAAATTGGAAATCACTAAGTGCCAGAGAACCAGATTCAGTGCAAAGATATGGAAGTTACACAATGCAGTCACAGACAAACAGTGAGTAAAGGAGGACATCTCAAAAGAAATCAGTAACAACCTTGAAACAAATGAAAATGACAACACAACATATCAAAACCTATGGGATGAAGCAAAAGCTGTACTGAGAGGGAAATTCAGAGCCATAAATGCAACTATCAAAAAAGAAGAAAGAGCTAAAATTGAAGACTTATCTTCTCACCTGTAGGAACTGAAATAAAAACAACAAACCAAACCCAAAGGAAGTAGAAACAAAGAAATAACAAAGATTAGAGCACAGCTAAATGAAATAGAAAATAAGAAAACACTAGAAAAAATGAACAAAACCAAAAGCTGGTTCTTCGAGAAGATCAATAAAATTGACAAACCCTTAGCCAGACTAACAAAGAAAAAGAGAAAGCAGATGCAAATACACAAAATAGGGAATAAGGAAGGGTATATCACTACTGGTCCACAGAAATAAAGAGTTTTGTAAGAGGATACTTTGAAAAATTATATGCCAACAAGAATGATAATTGAAAGAAAATGGACAAATTCCTAGAAACTCACAAGCAGCCTACATTGACAAAAGAAGAAATTGATGAACTCAACAGCCCAATTATAAGTAAAGAGATAGACTCAGTCATCAAATCCTCCCAACTAAGAAGAGCCCAGGAACAGATGGCTTCACAGCTGAATTCTACTAAACATTCCACAAAGAGCTAACACCAATCCTGCTTAACTCTTTCCAAAAATTGAAGTAGAAGGAACATTGCCTAACTCATTCTATTATGCCAACATTACCCTAATACCAAAGCCAAACAAAGATGCCACAAGAAAGGAAAATTACAGACCAATCTCTCTAATGAACCTAGATGCTAAAAGTCTCAACAAAATACTTGCTAATTACATTCAACAACACATCAAAAGAATTATACACCATGACAAAGTGGGTTTTATCCTGGGTATGCAAGGATGGTGCAACATAAGAAAATCAATCAATGTAATACACCACATAAACAGACTGAAAGAAAAAAATCATGATCATCACTATAGATGCAGAAAGAGCATTCAACAAAATACAGCACCCTTTCCTGATAAAAACACTGCAAAAGATAGAACTAAAAGGAAACTTTCTGAATATGATAAAAGATATATATGAAAAACCCAAAGCTAACATCATTTTCAATGATGAAATCCTAAAAGCCTTCCCTCTGAGGTCAGGAACAAGACAAGGATGCCCACCATCACCACTCCTATTTAACATTGTCTTAGAAGTACTTGCGTGAGCACTGAGGCAAGAAAAAAATATAAAAGGATCCAACTTGGAAAAGAATTAAAAATTTTGCTATTTTCAGACGACATGATCCTATATGTATAAAGCCATGAGAAATCTGTTCAAAGCTTCTAGAACTTATAAAGGAGTTCAGTAATGTTGCAGGCCATAAGATCAATGCTCAAAAATAGTAGCATTTCTGTACACCAATAAAGAGCTTTTGGAGGAGGAAACCAAGGAAAAAATACAATTTACAATAGTAACTAAAAGAATCAAATACCTAGGAATAAATTTAACTAAAGTTGTAAAGGACTTATA
This sequence comes from Tolypeutes matacus, assembly GCA_026826555.1. Lineage (NCBI taxonomy): Eukaryota > Metazoa > Chordata > Mammalia > Cingulata > Chlamyphoridae > Tolypeutes > Tolypeutes matacus. Next base: position 2,559,156 of record JAKSZT010054023.1, on the reverse strand, counting down.
TACAGAAATCTACACAACACTGTTAAAGGAAATCAAAGAAGACTTAAATAAGTGGAAGAATATTCCCTGCTCATGGACAGGAAGACTAAATAGCATCAAGATATCTATCCTACCCAAACTAATCTACAGATTTAATTCAATCCCAATAAAAATCAACACTATTTTTTAAGGAATTTGAAAAAATAACTACAAAATTTATTTGGAAGAGTAATAGGCCCTGAATCGCCAAAGACATATTGAAAAAGAAAAATCAAGTTGGAGGTATCACACTACCTGACTTTAAAATGTACTACAAAGCTACAGTGGTCAAAACTGCATGGTATTGGCACAAGGATAGACATACTGACCAATGGAACTGAATTGAGAGTTGTGATACAGATAGTCACATAGACAGTTATCTGATATTCAACAAGGCCACCAAGTCCACTCACGTTGGGAGAGAATGGACTCTTCAATAAGTGGTGCTTGAAGAACTATATATCCATATCCAAAAGAATGAGAGAGGAACACCATCTCACACCTTATACAAAAATCAACTTAATATGGACCAAAGATCTAAATATAAGAACCAAGACCATAAAGACCTTGGAAGATAATGTAGGGAATCATCTACAGGAACTTGTAATAGGAAATGGTTTCATGAATTTCACATCCAAAGCATGAGCAGCAAAAGAAAAAATAGATAAATGGGATCTCCTCAAAATTAAAAACTTTTGTATGTCTAAGGACATTATTAAGAAAATAAAAAGGCAGCCTACCTAAAGGGAGAAAATATTTGGCAGCCGTATATCTGATAGGAGCCTAATATCCTGTATATATAAAGAAATCCTACACCTCAATAATAAAAATAGCAATAAATAGCAATAAATGGGAAGAAATACAAATGGCTATAAAGCACATGAAAAGATGCTTGACATCACTAGCTATTAGGGAAATGCAAATTAAAACTACAATGAGATATCGTTTTACACACATTAAAAAAATAGCAGACTATATGTGTTGGAGAGGATGTAAAGGAATGGGAATCCTCATCCACTGCTGGTAGGATTGTGTAATGGTCCACTCACTATGGAGGACAGTTTGGTGGTTCCTCAAGAAAACTAACTATAGATCTTACCTATGATCCAGTGATTCCACTGCTGGGTATATACCCAGAAGAATTGAAAGCAAAGACACGAACAGATATATGCACACCAATGTTCATAGTGGCATTGTTCACTATTGCCAAAAGTTGGAATCATCCCAGGTCCCATCAACATATGAATGGATAAACAAATGTGGTGCATAAATGCAAAGGAATATTACTCAGCTCTAAGAAGGAATAAATTTATAACACACAGGATAACATGGGTGAATCTTGAAGACCTTATGTTGATTGAAGCAAGCCAGGTATTGAAGGATGAACAGTTCATGACCACACTGATATGAAATAAGGAAATTGAGCAGTCTCCAAGAACTATTTTCTGAAAGATAGTTTTACCACAAAGAGAAAGTTGTGAGCCATCACCCATACGGACATAATCTATGTTAAAGTGATAGAGAGTAGTTGTGTTTTGAAGGGATTGGACAGGTGGGTAGTGATATAATTGGGTTCGGTGTTGCAGGGTTGACAGGTAGGTAGATTGGAAAGGGTGGATTAGAATACCCAGGATACTGGGGTGAGAGATGGGAGAGGGACCAGGTGAACATGGGATTTTGTGTGAGATTGAAAGTACAGAGGTGGAAAAGCTCTTATGGCAATATGACAAGGTAGTGTGATTGGTTTTAGAGTTGGTTGGGGTGGCATTCAGGACAGGGCACATCTGAAGCATGCTTCTAGGGAGTGTTTGAGTGTTCATCTTGTCGTAATGTGTTGTATCAGTGGGTAGAGACCCACACAATGAGCTGAAAGGAGATGTACTCCCATCTTTGGGAGGACCAATTCACTCAGAAATAGACAGATGGACATCTCTTAAGAACAAAGGTGGATCCTAATAGGGGAGGACAAACCAATGTGTCAAGACCTCTTGTTGCATGTAACTATGAATCTTGTCATCCAATGAGCCAAGCCAAGGGGTTATCATGGGCCCTGGGGTGATGGGGGGGCAGAATTGATTAAACAGGAGGTATTTAGTGGTCAGTGGAAATGTTCTTCATTACCATACAGTGATGGACACAGGATATGGTAAATATCATCAACATTTATAAAAGTATATGGTTTAAAATGTAAAGAATACTGTAAAACATTGACAATATTTAGTAGCTATGTTTCACTATCTGTATATCAGTTATAACAGTGCTACCATCCACATACAAAAAGGTTTTAATATGGGGTGAGGAAAGGGGGAGGAGGTTGGGTATATGAGAGTCTCTTGTATTCTGTGTGTGACTTTACTGTGACCTAAAACTTCTTTGAAAATTAAATGAAAAATTGTGAGACACTTGGGAGTGAGAGGGAGAAGGAGCCCTGGTTCAGACTGGACATGAAATATTGCAGTGATAAAAGGCAAAAATGTCAAAAAAATTTTTTTTTCAATTTCTTTTTCCATTTTTTGAATATCCCAATCTTTTCATTTTATTTTATTTTTAGTTTTTCTCTTAAGTTTTCATGTATTTTTATCTTTTACATTTAAACTTATCATTATTATTTCAATTTCCTATTAATTGTATTTGGCTATTGTATTGGCTTCATCTTTAAAGAAGTTTGGATCACAGAAGGGTTACAACTGGGGTGGGAGATGATCGTTGGTGTGGGGGTGTCATGGATGGGGGTTCATGGGTGGAAGTTCACCTGAACATACAGAAAAGGTATATAAAATTGTTCAAATGCTCATGGGGCATGGTCACAGTGGATAGAAAATCACTCAATAAATGAGAGAATACTGAATTCCCAGGCTGGAGAGCTCTGCCATATTCTCCAAGGGAGCAGTAACAGTCCCCCAAGTGCAGGGGCAGTGTCTGGCAAAGGAGGGTGAGCCACTGATGGTCTCTTGTTATTGATGACTAGCCTTGGTAGTGTTTTCTCTTCCACTGCTTCACTCTGCTGGATATGAGTGTTTGCTCTTGAAATTGAAACTTAGCCTCTTGCTATGTGGTGTCTAAGTGTTGCCTCCTGAGAGCCTTCTTGTTGCTTAAATGTGGCCTCTCTATAAGTCAGACTCAGCATATGAATGCATTACCTTCCTCCCAGCATGGGACATGACTCCTGGGCATGAGCCTCCTTGGCAATGAGGGATTACTACCAAGTGCCAATTGGCAATATGACTGGGAAAAGACCTTGAATAAAATGGGGAAAAGGTAAAAACAAATGACTTCATATGGCCTAGAGACATCAAAGTTATTTGGGAGGTCATCCTAGACGTAATGTTTATAACCATCTCAGTAGGACCTCATAGACTTTCAATGTGGATATCACCCCAAACAGAGAGGCTTCCAAGGGCTCTGGAGACACCCAAGTCCTATGTCAGGGTGGATTGCTCTAGACTTTGGTGCCTTATCAGTGGGCCCTACTTTGGAATCTGTGCTCCTGAGAGTGACAGAGTTAGACACAAATATGTCTTTCCTACACATGGCTCATCTGTCCCTTCTATTCAAATCTATATATGGTGCTGGAGTTTGTAGGTATACATCCAGAGACTGGAGTCATTGGGCTGTCTATGTGCCAGCTGGGTCCAAATCTCAGTGGAGCTGCAACTCCTACTCTACAGCTGAATGGACTCTCCCAGGGCATCTGGCAGGGAGATGATGATGACTACAGCCATCCCAGGGAATGGAGAGAGTCTGCAGCTGCAGGAAGATAATCCCATCCATATTATTCATGGGATATAGGCCCCCTCTCACTTGGAGGTGGAGTGGACATCACCATCTCAGACTCCTCAGGATTGGGGGAAGAGCTATGGACTAGAGTCGACTTACTGGTATTCTGTTATAGACATAATGTGATTCAAGCAATGGAAGAAATTACAATATTAACATGGAGCCAATGGCTACTGGATGCTTTGGGGACAGGGAGAGGGAAAAGCAGTTGAAATACAGGGGCTCTTTTGGGACTTGGGAATTATCCTGAGTGACATTGCAATGACAGATATAGGCCATTTTACATCATCATATAACAGTGTGGGATAGAGTGTGGTCTACAATGTGAACTATGGTTCATGCTTAAAGGCAAAGCCCCAGGATGTGTATATCTATTGTGGGTGATGTGCCACACTAATGAAGGATGTTTATGTGAGAGGTTGTGGGAGGTGTGGGAAGTTGGGCATATGGGAATTCCTATAATTTTTTGTGTAACATTTATGTAATCTAAGTATCTTTTAAAAAATAAAAAAAATATATAATTAAAACATGGTAAATAAAAGAAAAAATAAGGAGACATGTAGGTAGTTTTTAGGATGTTTTATATCTTGCTTGGTAAGGTCAGCAAACACTATTCAGTCAATTAGCCAAGACTGAATGTATAATAAAATGATTAATGATACTGCATGAACATAATAAAAAGAAAATGAAAAAAAAAAAAACTTGCATAAAGGAATGAACACCTGCATTAAACTTAAACTTTTGGGTAATTATAAATGTCAGTATTATTGTAGAGTATTATTTGGTATGTAACTTGAGTTCTTCCTACAAGTGCTAAAATTCAAATGTATAAAAATTATTGATAAATCTATGGTTTTGTTCATACAATGTACAAAGATATAAATGGTAACAAGTACAAAAAAGGTGGGAGAACAGCGGGATATATGGAATGTATGTGTATATGTTATTGATGTTCTGTTGTTGTCAAACCTAATATGATAGTTATATATTTAGGATGTTAAATTTTAAGCCCATTGTAACCACAAGGAAAATATGTGATAAATATATCCAGATAGAAAAAGGAAGGCACACAATATGGGACAAGCAAATATTCAAATAAGTATAAATGTAGGCATTAATGGAAGAATTGAGGGACCAAAAAATAAGATTTGCAATGTTTAATTAACAATATTGCTGAAGAAATTCCTTCATTATAAGTAGTGAGTTTAAATGTAAATGCATTTAATTCTCCAGTCAAAAGGCAGATATTGCAGAATTGATAAAAAAAGCATGATTGAAATATATGCATTCTGCAAGAGACTCACCTTAAATACAAAGATGCAAATAGGTTGAAAGTTAAACGATAAAAAATATATACAATGCAAGTGGTGAAAATGAGAGAGATGGAGGAGCTATAACAATATCAGATTAAATTAAACTCTAATTCAAAATCAGTTATAAGGGAAAAGAAGGTCAGTATACATTGATAAAGGGAAAATTATAAAAAATATATATACATCTAAAAGCAGAGCCACCAAAATATATGAAGCAAATACTGACAGATCTGAAGGGAGAAAATATATATGGTTATATATTAATAGTAGGTGAGTTTAATACATCACTTAAAATAATGGATAGAACATCTAGTCAGAAGATTAATATGGAAATACAGTACTTAAGTGATACTCTAAACCAACTAGACCTAAAAGACATATATAGAACACTTCATCCAACAAAAACAGAATATGCATTCTTCTTGAGTTCACATGGATCATTATCCAGGATAGACTATATGTTAGCTCTCAAAACAAATATCAATGTATTCAAAATATTTAAATCATATGAGGCATATTCTCCAGCCACTAAAAAATGAAAGTATCAATGACACTTTCATCAATGACAGAGAGAGAAATGGAAAATTCACAAATATGTGGTAATTAAATAACATTTTTTTACATCCAATAATTTGACATTCCACAGGTGGTAGTCTCAGACAGATGCTCAAATTGATTAATTATAAAACAGCAACAGTCCCTCATCTTAACATATGAGTCTAGGTTCTTTGGTTCATTTCAGTAAAACTATTATTTATATTGGCTTCCTAGGGCCCATGATCTTAATAGCTTTATAAAACATAAGTAGATGGCCTCACATTTCTGGAAGATAAAATTCTGAAACCAAGGTGTGGACAAGGCAATATTCCCTCTGAAACCTATGATAGAGGAAACTTCCTTGCTCTTCCTAGCATCTGGTGATTTGTTGGAAATCCTTGATGTTCCATGATTTGTAGCTACAGCACTTCTATCACCACCTCTGTCCACACATGGCTTTTGTCTCCCTATTCTCCTTATGGATGTCTGTGTACTCCCTCTTATTTTTATAAGGCCACAAGTAATATTGGATTTAAGGGAACCTTATACCAGTAAGACCTCATTTTATCTTAATTAACTGCACATGCAATGATGTAATTTTCAAATAACACCACATACTGATGTCCTGGGTGGTGGGACTTAAATATATCAATTTTGTAGGATATAATAATACCAGTAGCACTTTTTTTGGTGGGATCCTTCAGAGTTGAAGGATCTTGCAATGAGACAAGAATTTGAGATCCAGTAATTTACTTTGGATAGATAAGAGGTGTTAAGGAGTTACTGGTAAGGTGTGTGAAAAAGAGAAGTGCCATTGAAGGAAGAGAGTTTACCATGTGATAATAAGCAGGCTAACACTTAGAACATCCCTAAATTCAAATTGTTATGGGACTCAAAAAAGGATTTACAACCTGCATCAACATATTGGGCATCAAGATAAGGAAACTGAGAAATTCACCTCCAACATAATAGTCTTTCCTTAATTTTAGTTCTGCAATGAATAGCTACTTCATTCTGCCTGGTACAGCACATGGGAAAGACAGATGCATGCCTAAAAGTTCTTCTGGCCTTGGTCAAAACTGCCTGCATGAAGGAGCCATTGTTGGGAATGAACACGAGGAAATCTTCTGACCTAGAAAGTGGTCACTCTCATAGACCAATATGATTTAAACAAAGAATCTACAGAGGCCTGAAGCCTTGGCTGTTACACTCAGAACAAATTTTGTTGAAAGGTCTATGTGATGTACCTGGTAATGTTTCAAAATAAGAAGGGCTTTAGTTTGATATTTTAGGCTTATCAGTGCTGATTTCTCCCTGGGACCATCTAATATTTTTCTGTTAATCTCAAGCGTGTTACCTTGAATTGATATTATACTAATTAAGTACTTTGAGCCTTCTTTGGCCAGGAAATTTTGATTGATGGGGAGACAGCAGTGAAGTAGATTGACAAGCATGTTTACTCTCAAAAGATTACAGTCATCTTGAAAAAAGCATTCAGGATAGCAGGAAATGATTGGGGCATAGAAGTGAGTGTGTTACCTCTTATCTTGGGAAATTCATAGGGACTAAGAGGAGAAATGAGATATGTTTGACCTGACCCAAGAAGTGTCATAGCTTTGGCTTTGAGCAAAGTGACCCAGGGAGAGCATGATGTAAGTTCACATACAGGCAACTGCCCCAGTAAATCTTGTGGACATATCATAAACTGTTTCAACATCAAGGTGCATTATAGTGTTGCTGTGTGATATTCAGCTCAATGTACATTTTCCATTACAATGTATCCATGGATTAAAATACACATGATATTCAAAGGAAAATATCAATTTAATTTTAAGTAAAACATAAAATTAGATGAAGGATTTCACCTTCAGTAAAAATAAATAAGATTGAAAGTAATGCATGTTTCTTTCTTTTTTATTTATTTTGTATTTTAAAAGATGCTTACACACATAAATGTTACACAAAAATTACAAGGATTCCCATGTTCCCCACCTCCCACACCTCAAATAATCTCCCATTTAAATATCTTTCATTAGTGTGGTACTTCATCTGCAATGGATATACACATCCTGGGGCTTTGCCACTAAGCATGGACCATAGTTCACATTGTACACCACACTCCCACACAATTCTGTATGCTATATGCTGATGTAAAATGGCATATGTAAGTCATTGTAATGTCACTCAGGATAATTCCCAGGTCCTGAAAAAAACCCTGTATTACAATTGCTTTTCCCTCTCCCTGCCCTGAAAGCATCCAGTGGCCACAGACTCCACATCTGTGTTGTAATTTCTTCCATTGCTTGAATCATAATATGCATACAACAGAATACCAGTAAGTCCTCTCTAGTCCATAGCTCTTCCCCCAATCCTGAGGATTTGGGGATGGTGATGTCCACTCCACCTCCAAGTGACAGGGGGCCTATATCCCATGGATAAGATGGATGGGATTATCCTGCTTCCAGCTGCACTCTCTCTCCATTTCCTGGGATGACCATTATCCATCATCATTTCCTAGCCAGGTGACTTGGGTGAGTCCATTGAGCTGTAGAATAGGAGTGCCAGGCACAGCTGGCACATGGGCAGGCCAAATGCTCCAGTCTCAGGAAGTACACCTACAAACTCCAGCATCACATATAGGTTTGAATAGAAGGACTGATGGACCACATGTAGGGAGGACTTATTTGAGTCTAACTCTGTCACTCTCAGGAGCACAGATTCCAAAGTATAGCCCAATGATAAGGCATCAATCTCTGGAGCTATCCCCCCTTATATAGGACCTGGAAGTCTCCAGAGTCCTCAGGAGCCCCTCTGTGTGGGATAATATTCAGTTTGGTGTTCTATGAGATCCTACTGAGGTGTGCCTAAGCATTACCTCTGGGATGACCTCCCAACTCTCTTTGAAGGTTCTTAGCAATATGAACTCATTTGTCTTTACCTTTTCTCCCTTTTAATCAAGGTTTTTCTCCAGTCATATTGCCAGTTGGAACTTCGTATTAATCCCTCATTGCCAGGGAGGCTCATCCCCAGGAGTCATGTCCCATGCTGGGGGGAAGGTAATGCATTCATATGCTGAGTTTGGCTTAGAGAGAGGCCACATTTGATCAACAAGGAAACTCTCAGGTGGAAATCCTTAGGCACCCCATAACAGTAGGCTAAGTTTCAATTATAAGAGCAAAGACTCGTAAGGCTAGTCATCAACAACAAGAACCCATTAGTGGACCATCCTCCTTTGCCAAACACTGCCCCTGCTCTTGGGGGAATGTTGCTGCATCCTTGGAGAATGAGGCAGAGCTCTCCAGCCTGGGAATTCAGTTTTCTCTCATTTATTGAGTGATTCTCCACCCACTGTGACCATGTCCCACCACTTGATCATTTGAACAATTTTATATATCTTTCATATATATTCAGGTGAACTTCCTTCCATGAAACCCCCATCCCAGAGACACCCCACCAATGATCCACTCCTGTCCCCATTGTAACCCTTCTGTGATCTAAATCTTCCTCGAAGATGAAACCCATATAATAGTCAAATACAATTAATAGGAAAATAAAATAATAAAGATAAGTTTAAATGGAAGAGATAAAATAGATGGAAATTTTAAACAAAACACCAAAAACAAAACAAAATTAAAGGATTGGCATATTCAAAAAATGGAAAAAAACAAAAAAATTAAAAAAAAAATTTTTTTTTAACATTTTTCCTTTTATCACTGCATTATTGGGTGTCCAGTCTGTACCATGGCACCTTTTCCCTCTCACTCCCAAGTATCTCCCAAATTTTCATTTAATTTTCAAAGAAGTTTTAGGTCACAGCAAAGTCACATACAGAATACTAGAGACTCTTATATACTCATCCTCCTCCCCATTTCCTCACCCCATATTAAAACCTTTTTGTATGTGGATGATGGTATTGTTATAACTGTTATACAGATAGTGAAGCATAGTTACAAAACATTGTCAATGGTTTACAGTGTAGTTTACAATTTAGACGGTACAGTTTAATATTTTTTAATGATATTTACCGTGTCCTGTGTCCATCACTGTAAGGTTATGAAAAACATTTCCCCTGACCATTAAATACTCCCATTTGATCTTTTCTGTTCCTTCCTCCCCACCCCTCTGGGGCACATGACACCCCCTGTCTTGACTCATTGAATGACAAGATTCATAGTTACATGCAACAAGAGATCTTGACATGCTGATTGCCCTCCCCTATTAGGTTCCACCCTTGCTCATAAGAGACACCCAACTGTCTGTTTCTGGGTCATTTGGTCCTCTCAAAGATGGGGCTCCATCTCCTTCCCAATCACCGTGTGGGTCTCCACTCCCTGACACAACACATTATGACAGGATGAACACCCACACATTCCCCAGAAGTCTACTTCAGATGTGTCCCATCTGAATATCCTCCCAACCTACACCCTAAACTAGTGACACTATTTTGTCATATTGGCATAAGAGCATTCCCACTCCT
>JAKSZT010054023.1:2470954-2535837 GCA_026826555.1 Tolypeutes matacus | reverse complement strand
TATATATATATATATATATATATATATATTTTTTTTTTTTTTTTAGAGGTGCTTAGATTATCAAAATATTACACGGAAACTACAGGGATTCCCATGTTCCCCACCTACCACACCTCCCACCACATCCCACACAAACGCCTCCCACAAGTGTGGCCGATCAGCCTCAATGGACTTACACATCCTGGGGCCTTGCCATCAACCATAGGCCACAGTTCACATTGTAGACCACACTCTCTCCCACACAATTCTGAATGGTGTGTGCTGATTTAAAATGGGTTACATCCATTGCCACAACGACACTCAGGACAACCTCCAAGTCCTGGAAAAGACTCTGTATTTCAACTGCACATCCCCTCCTTGCCCCGAAAGTGTCCAGTAACCACCAGCTCCACCTCACTGTTATAATTTATTCCATTGTGAGAATCACCATATGTATACAACAGAATACCATCAAGTCCATTCTAGTCCATAGTTCTTCCCCCAATCCTGAGGGGAGTGGTATGGTGATGTCCACTCCACCTCCAAGTGAGAGAGGGCTTATATCCCATGGATATGGTGGGTGGGATGATCCTGCCTGCAGGTGCAGGCCCTTTCCATTCCTTGGGATGGCCGTTGCCCATCATTGTCTCCTCTCCAGGTGACTTGGATGAATCCAATGAGCAGTAGGGTAGGAGTTGCAGCTCCACCGAGATTCCACGCACACCTGGCATGTAAGTAGGCCAGAGGCTCCAGTCTCTGGAAGTATACCTAAAAACTCCAGCATCACATATAGGTTTGAATAGAAGGAACTGATGAACAATGTGCAGGGAGGACTTATTTGAGTCCAATTCTGTCACTCTCAGGAGCACAGATTCCAAAATAGTGCCCACTGATAAGGTGTCTGTCTCTGGGGTTACCCCCCCTTATATAGGACCTGGGTGTCTCCAGAGCTCTCAGGAGTCCCTCTGTGTGGGGTGTTAAGCACTTTGATGTTCTATGAGCTCCTACTGAGGTGTGCGTCAGCATTACCTCTGGGATGACCTCCCAAATCTCTTTGAAGTCTCTTAGCCACTGGAACTCATTTGTCTTTACCTTTTCCCCCTTTTATTCAAGGTCTTTTTCCAGTTGTGTTGTCAGTTCGCACTTGGTATTAATCCCTCGTTGCCAGGGAGGCTCATCCCCGGGAGTCATGTCCCACATTGGGGGGAATGTAATGCATTCATATGCTGAGTTTCGCTTAGAGATAGGCCACATTTGAGCAACAAGTAGGCTCTCAGGTGGCAACCCTTAGGCACCCCATAACAGTAGGCTAAGTTTCAGTTACAAAAACAAAGACTCATAAGGGTAGTCATCAATAAAAAGAACTCATCAGTGGGTTATCCTTTTTTGACAGACACTGTCCCTGCACTCAGAGGACTGTTGCTGCTCCCTTGGAGAATGTGGTAAGGCTCACCAGGCTAGGAATTCAGATTCCCTCATTTATTGAGTGATTGTCCACCCTCCGTGACCATGCCCCGTCCTTTGATCTTTTGAACAATTTTGTATATCTTTCATGTATAGTCAGATGAACTTATTCCCATGAATCCCCCCTCCCAGACACCCCCCACCAATAATCCCCTGCAGTACCCATTGTAACCCTTCTGTGATCTAAATCTTCCATGAACATGTAGCCCATATAATAATCAAATACACTTAATAGGTAAAAGAAACAATGATAAGCTTACATGCAAGAGACAAACATAAGGAAACTCAGGAAAACAAACAAACAAACAATCAAACAAAAAACAAAACAAAACCAAATATAATTAGCAAATTGGGACATTCAAAAAAATGGGAAAAAAAAGAAAAAGAAATGTCTTTAAAAATATATATATATATTCTTTATTCCCTTTATCACTGTGTTATCGGATGTCCAGTGTGCTGTGACACCTTCCCCCTCTCAATCCCCATTGTCTCCCAAATTTTCATTTAATTTTCAAAGAAGTTTTAGGTCACAGCAAAGTCACACACGAAATACCAGAGACTCCCAGATACCAAACCACCGCCCCCTTCCCCACCCCTTATTAAGCTCCCCCCTTTTTTTGGATGTTAGCATTGTTATAACTGTTTTACAGATAGCAAAATATAGCAACTAATCATTGTCAATGATTTACAGTATAGTTTTCAATTTAGACAATACAGTTTAATAAGTATTGATGATATTTACCATGTCCTGGGTCCATTACTGTAAGGTAATGAAAAACCTTTCCCATTACCACCAAATACCCATTAGATCTTTTTTTTTCCTTCTTTTTCTTCTTTCTTTTTTTCTTTTTTTTTTTTTTTTTTTTTTTGGATTCCGTTTAATATTTTAGGTAATCTAACCATTAGATCTTAACTGTTCCTTCTTCCCCACCCCCCTGGGGCATGTGACACTCCCCTCTCTTGACTCATGGAATGTCAAGATTCATAGTTACATGCCCTGGGTATTTGAACCTGCCCTTCCTAATTTACTCACCTGTCAACGCTGCACCACCAAACCCAGTAATATCACTCACTACCCATCTGTCCTATCCTTCAATATGCAACAATACTCTATCGCTTTGCCATAGATTATGTCCATATGGGTGATGGCTCAGAGCCTGCTCTTCTCTTACTCTCCTTTATTAGCCTACCTTTCAGACAATGGTTCTCAGAGACTGCTCACTTTCCTCAGTTCAAATTAGTGAGTTCATATGCTGTTCATCGTTCAGTGCCTGGCTTGCTTCACTCAACATAAGGTCTTCAAGATTCATCCACGTTATTCCATGTGTTAGCACTTTGTTCCTTCTTACAGCTGAGTAATATTCCATTGTATGACTGTACCACATTTTTCTTATCCATTCATCTGTTGATGGGCACCGCGGCTGATTCCAAGTTTTGGCAATGGTGAACAATGCCGCTATGAACATTGGTGTGCATATATCTGTTTCTGTCTCTGCTTTCAGTTCTTCTGGGTATATACCCAGCATTGGAATTGCTGGATCATACAGAAGATCTGTTGTTAGTTTTCTGAGGAACCACCAACCTCTCCTCCACAGTGGCTGGACCATACCACTGCCCACCAGCAATGGAGAGGATTCAACCACATCCTCTCCAACATTTAGTATCTGCTGTTTTTTAAATTGTTGCCATTCTGATGGGTGTAAGATGGTATCTCATTGTAGTTTTGATTTGCATTTCCCTGATAGCAAGTGATGTTGAGGATTTTTTCATGTGCTTTATAGCCATTTGTATTTCTTCCTTGGAGAAGTGTCTTTTCAGCTCACTTGCCCATATATTAAATGAGTAGTTAGCCTTTTTATTTTCAAGGTGTAGAATTTCTTTATATATGCAGGATATTAGGCTCCTATCAGATATATGGTTGCCAAATATTTTCTCCCATTGGGAAGGATGCCTTTTTATTTTCTTAATAACATCCTTTGAGGTGCAGAAGTTTTTAATTTTAATGAGATGCCATTTATATATTTTTTCTCTTGCTGCTCATGCTTTGGCTGTGAAGTTCATGAAACCATTACCTATTACCAGGTCCTGTAGATGCTTCCCTACATTATCTTCCAAGGTCTTTATAGTTTTTGCTCTTATATTTAGATCTTTGATCCATCTTGAGTTGATTTTTGTATAAGGTGTGAGATGGTATTCTTCTCTCATTCTTTTGGATATGGATATACAGTTCTCAAAGTACCACTTGTTAAAGAGGCCATTCTCTCTGAACTGAGTGGGATTCATGGCCTTGTCAAATATCAGATAACTGTATATGCAAGGATCTATACCAGAACTCTCAGATTGGTTCCAGTGCTCAGTAGGTCTTTCCTTGTGCCAATACCACACAGTTTTGATCACTGTAGCTTTGTAGTATGTTTTAAAGTCAGGTAGTGTGATACCTCCAACTTCATTTTTCTTTTTCAATACATCTTTGGCAATTTGGGGCCTCTTGCCTCTCCAATTTTGTGGTTAGTTTTTCCAGTTCCTTAAAAATACTGTGTTGACTTTTATTGGGATTGCATTAAATCTGTAGATTAGTTTGGGTAGGATAGACATCTTGAAGATGTTTATTCTTCCTATCCATGAACAGGGAATATTTTTCCATTTATTTAAATCTTCTTTGATTTCCTTTAACAGTGTTGTGTAGTTTTCTGTATATAAGTCCTTTACATCTTTAGTTAAACTTATTCCTAGGGATTTGATTCTTTTAGTTACTATTGTAAATGGTATTTTTTTCCTTATTTCCTCCTCAGTTTGCTCGTTATTGGTGTATAAAAATGCTACTGATTTTGGAACATTGATCTTATAGCCTGCAACATTACTGAACTCCTTTATAAATTCTAGAAGCCTTGATGTAGATTTCTCAGGGCTTTCTATGTATAGGATCATGTCATCTGCAAATAATGAAATTTTTACTTCTTCTTTTCCAATCTGGATGCCTTTTATGTCCTTTTCATATCTCAGTGCTCGCGCAAGTACTTCTAAGACAATGGTAAATAGGAGTGGTGATAGTGGGCATCTTTTTCTAGTTCCCGATCTCAGAGGGAAGGCTTTTAGGATTTCACCGTTGAAAATGATGTTAGCTTTGGATTTTCATATATACCCTTTATCATATTCAGAAAGTTTCTGTCTATTCCTATCTTTTCTAGTATTTTTATTAGGAAAGAGTGCTGTATTTTGTTGAATGCTTTTTCAGCATCTATAGAGATGATCATGTGATTTTTTTTTCTTTCAGTTTGTTTATGTGGTGTATTACATTGATTGATTTTCTTATATTGAAGCATCCTTGCATACCCAGGATGAAACCCTCTTGGTCATGGTGTATAATCTTTTTGATATGCCATTGAATGTTATTAGCAAGTATTTTTTTGAGGATTCTAGCATCTAGGTATATTAGGGAAATTGGTCTGTAATTTTCCTTGCTTGTGGTATCTTTATTTGGTTTTGGTATTAGGGTAATGTTGGCATCATTGAATGAGTTAGGCAATATTCCTTCTACTTCTATTTTTTTTTTGGAAGAGCTTAAGTAGAATTGGTGTTAGCTCTTTCTGGAATATTTCGTAGAATTCAGCTGTGAAGCCATCTGGTTCTGGGCTCTTCTTATTTGAGAGGTTTTTGATGACCGAGTCTATTTCTGTACTTGTAATTGGACTGTTGAGTTCATCTATTACTTCTTTCACCAATGTAGGCTGTTTCTGGGTTTCTAGAAACTTGTCCATTTCCTTTAAATTATCATTTTTGTTGTCATATAATTTTTCATAGTATCCTCTTATGATACTCTTTATTTCTGTGGGGTCAGTAGTGATATCCCCTTGCTCATTCTTTTTATAATGTATTTGCATCTGTTCTCTCTTTTCTTTGTTAGTCTGGCTAAGGGTTTGACAATTTTATTGATATTCTCGAAGAACTAGCTTTTGGTTTTGTTTATTGTTTCCAGTGCTTTCTTATTCTCTATTTCATTTAGTTCTGCTCTAATATTTGTTATTTCCTTCTTTCTTCTTCCTTTAGGTTTAGTTTGTTGTTGTTTTTCCAATTCCTCCAAGTGTGCAGTTAGGTCTTCAATTTTAGCTCTTTGTTCTTTTTTTAATAAATGAATTTATGGCTATGAACTTCCCTCTCAGAACTGCTTTGCTGCATCCCATAGGTTTTGATATGTTGTGTTGTCGTTTTCATTAGTTTCAAGGTAGTTACTGATTTCTTTTAAGATTTCCTCTTTGACCCACTGTGTGTCTAAGAGTGTGTTGTTTAACTTCCATATCCTTGTGCCTAACCTGTTTCTCTGGCCCTTAGTGATTTCCAATTTCATTCCCTTGTGGTCAGAGAAATTACTTTGTATTATCTCAATCTTTCTGAATTCATTGAGAGTTGTTCTGTGGCCTAGCATGTGGTCAATTTTGGAGTATGTTCCATGTGCACTCGAGAAGAATGTAAATCCTGCTGTATTTGGGTGTAGTGTTCTGTATATGTCTATTAAGTCCAGGTATTCTAATATATTGTTGAGTGCCTTTGATTCTTTATTGATTCTCTGTCTAGATGTTATGTCTAATGATGATAGAGTTGTGTTGAAGTCCACTGCTATAATTGTAGAGGCATTTATTTCTCCTCTTATTTTTTCCAGTGTTTCCTGCATGTATTTTGAGGCACCCTGATTAGGTATGTAAATGTTGATGATTGTTCTCTTCTTGAGAGATTACTCCTTTTTCTAATATGTAGTGTCCATCTTTGCCTCTTACAATAGTTTTGAATTTAAAGTCTATATTGTCTGATATTTGAATAGCTTCTCCTGCCCTTTTTTGGCTATTGTTATTTTGTAAAATGGTTTTCCAGCCATTCACTTTCATCCTCCTTGAATCCCTGGGTCCAAGGTGGGTTTCTTGTAATAGCATACAGATGGATCATATTTTCTTATCCATTCTGCCAATCTGTGCTTTTGATTGGTGAATTTAATCCATTAACCTTCAGTGTTATTACACGTAACGAATTTCTTACTTCAGCCATTTTTTCTTTGGGTTAATGTATGTCATATATTGTTTTGTTCCTCTTTTGTCTTTTCAGTTGTTTTTATATTCTCCTCCATCTCTCTCTCCCTTGTTTTTTTCCTTTCAAATTGAGAGATTCCTTTAGTATTTCTTGAAGTGCTGGTTTCTTCTTGACATACTCTCTTAATTTCTGTTTATCTGTGAATACTTTGAACTCTCCATCATTTTTCAATGCCAATTTTGCTGGATAGAGAATTCGTGGCTGAAGTTTTTTTCTTTTAGTATTTTGACTATGTCATACCACTGTCTTCTTGCCTCCATGGTTTCAGCTGAGAAATCAGCACTTAATATTATTGTGCTTCCCTTGTATGTGATGGTTCTCTTTTCTCTTGCTGCCTTGAGTATTTTCTCTTTGTCTTGAACATTGGACATTTTGACAAGTATATGTCTTGGAGTTGGCCTCTTGGGACTTATACTATTTCGGGTGCGCTGTGCTTCCTGGATCTGCACATGCATCTCTCTCAATAAGGTTCGGAAGTTTTCAGCCATTATTTCCTTCAACACTCTCTCTGTTTCTTTTCCCTTCTCTTCTCTTTCTGTGATGACCATAATGCATATGTTTGTCCATTTTGCATTATCGATTAGTTCCCTGAGTACATGCTGGATTTTTCCTATCTTTTTGTCTATCTGTTTTACTAGCTCTTTGATTTCAGCTCTATTGTCTTCCATATCACTAATTCTTTCCTCTGCCTGTTCAAATCTGCTGTTATGTGAATCCAGCGTCTTTTTCATTTCTTGTATTGTGCCATTGTTCACCATTATATCCATTACCTTTTTAGGCATGTTTGCAATTTCTTCAGTATGTTCTCTCAGTGTCTTCTTTATATCCTTAATCTCTTCCTTCAGTTCTTTAAGTTGGTCCATGATATTTGTTTGGATAGCTTTGCTTAGGTGTTCGATGTGCATCTCTTCCTCATTTTTATTTTGTTCATTGGACTGGTCCATGTTTTCCTGTTTCTCAGAGTCATTTGTATTTTTTTGTTGCCCTCTGGTCATCATATTATCTTGATGGGTTTGTTCAGTTGATTAGCTTTTCTCTCTGCTCTAGAGTTTTTTTAGCTGGTGGTTCTGCGTGTGAGTTAAGTTTTCTCTTTGGCAGTTTTTCTTCTTATTTTATTTCCTTGCTTCTTTCTATGTTTCCTTGAAGGCAAAAGGTTTGGGCCAGAGGAATCAAAAGATGTAAGGAAGGCAGAAGAAAATAGCAACATTGATAAAAGTTAGAAGAGGGTCCGAATGAGTCTTAATGAGATGAATATTTAAATTGTGTAGGCAGTGTAGAGTAATAGGAAAAAAAGTGGAGTTCCTACAATGGAATGGGAAATCAAATGCCAGAATATATATATAGTGATTTAGAAGGCTAGAATTATGAGGAGTGAGAGATATAGTAAAGGAAGGGCTGAAAGGAAAAAGTTAATACTAATTAAAAAAAAAAGAAGAAAACAAAATAGATGGAATAGAAATTGAGATCCTTAAGTTGTGGGTCTATGAAAAAATGTTGTATCTAAGAGCCACAACAGAAAGCAGAAGGCAGAAAGATGAAGGGAGGATAAGCAATAGTTTGGGATACAAAATCATTATAGACAGCGAGTGGGAAATTACTGAAGAAGAAGCACAGCAAAGAAGCAACAAGCTAGCAGCACCTAATTTTAAAAAATGAAAGAAAAAAGAAAGGGGGAAGGAAATGGAAAGAAAAGCAAGAGACCAGAAATAAACAGAGAAAAACCGAAGAACCACACAGGCTAGCAGTCAAACAGAGCTAAGGAGGGTCAATGATTCCCCTAGGGTCCACGTGGATCCTCTCCACCTGCTTGTGTTTATCAATCAGTTTCCCTGCAGGGTTCTATATGCAGGTCCTAAAAAAGCTTTTAGCTATTAAACTAAATTAAAAAGAATTTATTTTTCATTTATTAAAGTGACCTTCTCACTTTTCTTTTTTTTTTTTTGGTGAAATACGGGACCCAAAATAATTCGTCCTCTAGACCAACCCCCTTACGGAGGGGACCCCACGGAAATTGATCAAGTATGTCCTACTTCCTGGACTCCCCAGTGTAGCTGTAGCTCTGATGTTAGTCAGTGCAGAGTGCTAAAGACGGCCGACTCTGCCCCTTCTGGAGCCGAGCACCAGCGTCACCGGGTTGCTATGTAAATCAGTTTGACTCTGCAGATTCGCCTCTCCTCTCAGCCTCATGCTACTTCAGGTCAGCTTATCTGCTCCCTAAAGCTATGGGGTGGTCCAGGCAGCCAGATCGATGGCAAAAAAAAAAAAAAAAAATTCCCTTCCCTGTCCTCCAACAGAACCCTCCCTCTTTTGGAGAGTGTCCCCTCTTCCTGGCTCGCAGCAGCCTTGGGCTTATCCCTGGGCAGCTAGGCAAATCAACTCCTTCCCCAAACAGAATCACCCCTCGCCTCCACCAGGTGCCGATTCGCTATGGCTGTTCTGTTCACCCAAGATCCAAGGGGCTCCAGGCAACCAAATACCCAGAAAATAAAACTTTTTCGCCCCTTTATCAGAGCGCTCCTCAGAGAGTGCCTCCTCCCGCTAGGCTCTGACTCCTGGATGCCAAGCCCTGCTCGCGGCTCCAACCGGCCATTTTATTTTTTTTCTCCCTAACTGCGGGGCTCAGCCATCCATGCCAACCACCACCGGCAGGCTTAAAACTCACGAATCTCTACCGTTCTGTCCAAGCCGTTGATCTGCATAGCTAGATGTCTCAAGCTTCTCATTCCACGTGCGCACAGCACAGACCCCTGGGCAGGACCCCGTCCACAATCCGCCTTGCTCTGGGAGCTTGCAGTGTGTGGCCTCCTACACTAATGCCATCTTGGCCCTATTCCTCCTTAATGCCCATAGTTTAAGTTTTGGCAGCATCTTCAACTCTAGGCTTGATTCTTCTGGAGGGGATCCACTGCTGTTCTCCTGTTTCTGTAATCATCAGAGCAAAACCTCAGCCCCAAATATTTATCTCTCTTTTTTCCCATTTATTTGTTTCATTTTTCCAATATATCGGTTGTCCCCATTTTTCATTTTCATTCTTTTTATTAACCTCTCATTGTCTTTCTGCTGCTGTGGTATTAGAAATTTTTTGTCTATTAAGAAAATTTAAGGTAAGCAATGCTTTAGATAGTTTGTCTTTAGCAGATTCTCCCCCATCTCCCCCTTTTTGTTTTTGCAACATTAATTTTAGTAAATGATTACTTTTTTCTACTATTGCTTGTCCTTTGGGGTTATATGAAATTCCTGTAACATGTTTTATATTCCAGTCACTGCAAAATTTTTTGATAGAGTGACTAAGATAGGCAGGCCCATTATCAGTTTTTAGCTGTGCTGGCAGGCCCGTTACAGCAAAACAATGTAATAAGTGTGAATGTACATGTGAGGCATTTTCATCAGCGTGAGCAGTTGCTCAAATAAAATTAGAAAATGTGTCCACTGTCACATGTACATATTGAAGGTGGCCAAAAGAGAGCACGTAACAACCATTTGCAAAATTTCATTAGGTTGTTCTCCATGGAGTTTTACTCCTGGAGAGAACTAGGGGGCATTTATGGGCCCACAAGTAGGACATTGTCTAACAATCTTTTTAGTTTCTTTTACTGTTAAGTGGGGATATTTATGATGTAAGCCATAAGCATTAGCATGTGTAAGTTTATGATAATCAGCAGCAGTTTCAGTACGAGCAATAAGCTTATCTACCAAATCATTTTGTGAAGCCATAGGGCCGGGAAGTAGAGAATGGGAATGAATATGAGTAATGTAAATTGGATTAGATCATTCATGAACAGACTTTTGTAATTGTAGGAAAAGAATTTCTAATTCAGAAATTGGAGTTATTTGAACTGTTTCTATATGACAAAAATGTGACAGACATAAGTAGAGTCAGACACAATATTTAAAGGCTCAGAAATATCAGTTAGCAATTGAACAACAGCCATTAGTTCCACTTTTTGCGCAGACAAATAAGGTGCTTTCCAAGATTTTGTAGCTGGGCCTAAATAGCCCACATTTCCATTACTGCTGCCATCAGTGTAGTAAGTAAGTGCAGCAGAGAGTGGTTGTTGTTTGACAACTTTAGGAAGAATCCATGAAGTATATTTTTAAAACTGTAAAAAATTTGAATTTGGGAAATGATTATCAATTGTTCCAATAAAATTTGCTAAGGCCACTTGCCAAGAGTTACTGAACTGCCAGAGCTGAGAAAGCTTCTGCTTTGTAAGGTCCAGTATGATTTTATCAGGATCTCTAGCCATAAACTGTCTTAGACGAATATGGCCTTTTGATATTATTGCTGTAATTTTTTCAGGATATATATGTTTTGTTTGAATCTTTGTTGGGTAAGAATATCCATTCTATTATGCCCTCCTCTTGCCAAAGTACTCCAGTAGGGGAATGGCAAGATGGAAATATTAAAAGTGAAACTGGAAGATTTATATTTATCCTTGTTAGTTGGCTATTTTGTACTCTTTTGTCCAACCATTTTAACTCCTTTTTTGCTTCTGGGCTCAAAAAGTGAAGGCTATTTAAGTCAGAGTCTCTTGTTAGAGTATTGAAAAGATTACTTAAAACATAAGTTGGAATTCCTAAAGTAGGCCATACCCAATTAATATCACCCAGTAATTTTTGAAAATCATTTAAAGTACATAAATGATCAGTTCAAAACTGGACCTTTTGCAGAGTTATAATATTTCCATTAATAGTATGTCCCAAATTTTGAAAAGGAGCCTGTTTTTGAATTTTTTCTTCAGCTATTTGTAACCCATGTGGAGGAAGAATTTCTTTAGCCAGCTGAAATAGTTGTTTCAGCTCAGAAGTTTGCTCAGTGTCAAAAAGAATATCATCCATATAATGAATAATCATAATGTTGGGAAATTGTTTTTGTAAAATTTGTAATGGAATGTGAACAAAAGATTGAAATAATGTAGGACTGTTCATTATTCCCTGAGGTAGAACTTTCCAATGATATCATTCAGTAGAAGCTGAGTGATTAATGGAAGGAATAGTAAATGCAAATTTTTCTCTATCATTTTGATTGAGAGGAATAGTAAAGAAACAATCTTTCAGATCAATAATAACAATGTGCCAATTTTGTAGAATCATAGTTGGGGATGACAAACCAGGCTGTAAAGATCCCATAGGTTGAGTAGCTTTGTTAATTTCATGTAAATCAGTCAACATGCACCATTTGCAATATTTCTTTTTAATTACAAAAACTGGAGAATTCCATGGACTAGTAGAGGGTTCAATATGCCCTGCCATTAACTGCTCATGTACTAATTCTTTCAGGGCTTTTAACTTTTCTTTTGGAAGGGGCCACTATTCAATCCAGATAGGTTTGCTTGTTAGCCATTTTAAAGGTAATGCAAAGCCCTTTGCAACAGTAGACCATACTCTAAATTTGAATATCCTAGGCCATGGCAGTCTCCAATAAGTCATGTCTCAGGTTGGGAAGGGGGA
This sequence comes from Tolypeutes matacus, assembly GCA_026826555.1. NCBI lineage: Eukaryota > Metazoa > Chordata > Mammalia > Cingulata > Chlamyphoridae > Tolypeutes > Tolypeutes matacus. The sequence goes on along the minus strand of JAKSZT010054023.1, from coordinate 2,523,864 downwards.
GCATATTGTATATGAGTAATAAGATGTTTAGCTGTATCAGAAACATGAGGAATATTCTAATAAGCTTCCCATTGGTATAAAAAGTCTATTCCCCATAAGTTAAGTCCTACATCCACACATAAGGTTGCAGAGCAGCCTCTTGTCCCTCTGGCCATTCTACCTTAGATATCTGAGTACTTTGATAGATATCTGTCATTGTGCCAATGCCAGTGAAAACTGTAGGCACCTTTTGTAAATTCCAAGCTTAAGGCCAATATCGTTTAGCAATTATAGTGACATCAGCCCTGGTATCTACTAATCCTAAAAATGTCTTTCCAAATATTTTTATGGTACTTTCAGGCTTTTCATCTCCTATTGCTGTTTGCCAATAAATTTTATGCTCAGTGGAACCAAATCTTCCTGTATATTTTATAGGCCAAGACTGAGTTTTATGATACAGTAATAAAAGAAGTTGTGCTATACAATCTCCCAATTCAATTTGATAGGGAGTTCAAGTTTGTATTAATTCACAAATTTCTCCATCAAAGTTGGAGTCAATGACCCTGGTTTGCACTAAAACACCTTTGGTCGTAAGACTGCTACAGCCAATAATTAAAACTACATTATTTTTTGGGTAGGCCCTTTAATTCCTGTCCTTATTTTTTGTATACCCAAATAAAAGAGTAATAAGCTTAGTTTCAGCTGAAGGAAGATCAACACATGCACTGCCTTTGGTAGCTAAAGCTCTGTTACATGCTGGAGTGAGCTGCTCTGTTGCTGACTGGGTAGATTTGAGCTAGGCTGGAAAATGTGCTCATATTGTTTGTCCAAGGGCCTGAGCAAGTTCTGCTCAGAAGTTTCCTGACTTATTAATGAGACTGCCATTCTCATGGTATCTAGAATGGCATTCATTGGCCCAGTGTAATCCCTTCTGGCATACTGAACACACATGAATTGGTATTGATCTATTATTGCCACTAGATGGAGCACTCACACTAGTTTTGGCTTGGCAATATTTTTTCATATCACCTGGTTTCCCACATTTAAAGAATTTAAATTATTAACCATAGGACTACATCCCTTTATAGCAGCCCAAGAAGGTTCATGTTATATGCATTAGATCCAATGTCTTGGCATGCCTTTATATAATCTTCTTGCCTTTATTGGACATAAAGCCTTTTTATACTTACTGTTGGCATTATCAAAATCTAACATTTGAATAAGCATTTCTCTAAGATCAGATTGAGTTTCTGTCTTGTTCACTATGTCTGCCAACCTCGCTACAAATTCAACATAGGGTTCAGCATTTCCTTGAACAACTTTTGAAAATGATTGTACAGTCTGTCCAGGGGTAGAGATTCATCACCAGGCAGCTAGGCAGCACAATCAAACAACATCATTATATTGAGTTTGACGTGGAACCCCAGCCCATTGACTTATTCTTAATATTTGTTCAGCACTAATGGGCACTGGTGGATTTTGCTGTTGATTTTGTCATGCTACAATATAGGTTTCATTAGCCCACCAAGTTTTTAATTGTAAAAATTCTGCCAAATTAAGAACAGCTTGAGGTAACAGATCCCAATCCCAGGGTATCAATCTGTCTACTTGTGCCATTCCTTGCACCAATCCTTGGGTATAAGGAGAATTTACACCATATTGAGTACATGCTTGTTTTAGTTCTTTGATAGTTTTAAAAAGAATAGGAGCATGCTAAAATTATATGCCTCCTTGGGGATTTTGAGCATCTACTGGATTTGTGTAACTGTAACTGGAAAAGCAGAAAAAAGTTGCATAGCCTCTGAATCTCCTTCTCCACTTCCCTGTGCTATGCTTTTCATAATTGAAGAGGATGGTGCCAGCACAAAAATAAAAACTTTTGTAGGGTCATCAAATGTCATAAAAAATGGATCAGCAGATACTTTATGAGGCTCAGAAGTGGGTTCAAAAGACAATAAATCATCTTTTGAAGCAGAAGGCATAACCACCACTGGAAAGGTTCCATAAACTCCCTTTATCTTTTCTTCCCTTTTATTGGACATGAATTTATCTGTTTTTGGCTGTTCATGAATTTTTTCATATATATTTTCATTAAAATCAACATCAGTTCATTCTTTTATCGGTAAAGCTGTAGCAGTATCCTTTTTATTATCTTCATTTTCATCTGATTGTAATGGTTCAAGAGCAACAGAAAAGAGGCTACACAAAGACCATACATGTATGGGAATTATCTTTGCCTTTTGATAAGCCCTTTTTAAAGCTTTCATAACTAACTTCCATTGTTTCAGATTTAAAATATTTCACCCTTGTGGCTGAAACCAATAACAATATTTCTGTACAAAAGAAAAAATTTCTCAAAAGCCAAGGATTTAATAGTTACACTGGTAACTATTTCACTAGTATCCCATCACCCTGGGGCCCATGAGGAACCCCTGGCTTGACTCGTTAGATGACAAGATTCATAGCTACATGAAACAAGATGACTTGACACACTGGCTTGTCCTCCCTAATTAAGAACTGCCCTTGCTCTTGAGAGACTCCCACCTGTCTATTTTTGAACAAATCGGTCCTCCCGAAGATGGGATTCCAACTCCTTCCTGCTCATTATGTGGGTCTCCACCCACTGATACAACATATTATGACAGGATGAACATTCACACATTCCCTAGAAGTCTGCTCCAGGTGTTCTCTGTCCCACATGCCCCCCAACCAACACCCTAAACCAGTGGCCTTTCCTTGTCATATTGCCATAAGAGCATTCCCACCTCTGTACTTTCAACCTCATACCCACAAATCCCCAGTGTTTACCTGGTCTCAGTGCCAACCCTCCCCCCAGTATCCTGGACCTTCTAATCCACCCTTCCCGATCTACCCATCTGTCAACACTGCACCACCCAACCTAATTATATCATAACCCTCCTGTCCTATCCCTTCAATACACAACTACACTCTATTACTTCACCATAGATTACATCCATATGGTGATGGGTCACAACCTTCTCTTCTCTTTCTATTTCTTGTAAACCTATCTTATAGACAATAGTGCTCTGAGACTGCTCAATTTCCTTAATTTATATCAGTGAGGTCATGTACTGTTCATGCTTCAATGCCTGGCTTACATCACTCAACATAAGGTCGTCAAGATTCATCCACTTTATCCTATGTGTTAGCACTTTATTCCTTCTTACAGCTGAGTAATATTCCATTGTATGTATGTACCACATTTTGTTTATCCATTCCTCTGTTAATGGGCACCTGGGTTGATTCCAACTTTTGGCAATAGTGGACAATGCTGCTATGAACATTGGTGTGCATATATCTGTTTGTGTCTTTACTTTCAATTCTTCAGGGTATATATCCAGCGACGGAATTGCTGGATTGTATGGAAGTCCTATTGTTACTTTTTTGAGGAAATGCCAAACTGTCATCCATAGTGGCTGGACCATTCTGTAATCCAACCTGCAGTAGATGAGGGTTTCCATTCCTCTACATCCTCTCCAACACTTATAGACTGCTGTTTTTTTAATAGCCGCCATTTTAATGGGTGTAAGATGGTATCTTATTTTAGTTTTGATTTGTATTTCTTTAATAGTTAGCTATGTTGAACATCTTTTCATTTGCTTTTTAGCCATTTGTATTTCTTCCTTGGAGAAATTTCTTTTCAGGTTGCTGGCTGATTTTTAAAATGGGTTGTTTGTCTTTTTATTTTTGAGGTGTAGAATTTCTTTATATATGCAGGATATTAGGCTCATATCAGATATATGATTGCCAAATATTTTATCCCATTGAGTAGGCTGACTTTTTACTTTCTTGATAACATCCTTTGAGGTGCAGGAGTTTTTAATTTTGAGGAAATCCCACTTATCTATTTTTTTCTTTTGCTGCTCGTGCTTTGGGTGAGACATTCATGAAACCATTCCCTATCACAAGGTCCTATAGATGCTTCCCTATATTATCTTTCAATATCTTTATGGTCTTGGTTCTTATATTTAGTTCTTTGATCCATCTGGAGTTCATTTTTGTATACAGTGTGAGATGGTGTTCTTTTCTCAATCCTTTAGACATGGATATCCAGTTCTCCAAGCACTATTTGTTGAAGAGGCCATGCTCTCAAAACTGAATGGACTGGGTGGCCTTGTCAAATATCAGATGACTCTATATGTAAGGATCTATATCAGAGCTCTCAATTTAGTTCCATTGGTCAGTAGGTCTATCCTTCTGCCAATACCATGGAGTTTTGACCACTGTACCTTTGTAGTACATTTTAAATTCAGGTAGTGTGATACCTCCTACTTCATTTTTCTTTTTCAATATGTCTTTGGTGATTCAGGGCCTCTTACCCTTCCAAATAAATTTTGTAGTTAGTTTTTCCACTTCATTAAAAAATACAGTGTTGGATTTTTATTGGGATTGCATTAAATCCTTAGTTTAGTTTGGGTATGATAGACATATTGATGATGTTTAGTCTTCCTATCCATGAGCAGGGAATATTCTTCCATTTATTTAAGTCTTCTTTGATTTCCTTTAACAGTTTTGTGTAGTTTTTTTGTATATATGTCCTTTAAATCTTTAGTTAAGTTTATTCCTATGTATTTGATACTTTTAGTTACAACTGTAAATGGTATTTTTTCTTGATTTCCTCCTCAGATTGCTCATTATTGGTGTACAGAAATGCTACTGATTTTTGAGCATTGATCCTATAGCTTGCGATGTTACTGAACTCCTTTATAAGTTCTAGAAGCTTTGTTTTAGATTTCTCAGGGCTTTCTATGTGTAGGATCATATAATCTGCAAATAGTGAAATCTTCACATCTTCCTTTGCAATCTGGATGTGTTTCATATCTTTTTTTTTCTTGCCTCAGTGCTCGAGCAAGTATTTCTAAGACATTGTTGAAAAGGAGTGGTGATAGTGGGCATCTTTGTCTTGTTCCCAATCTTATAGGAAAGCTTTTAGGATTTCACCATTGAAGATGATGTTAGCTATGGGATTTTCATATATACCCTTTATCATGTTCAGAAAGTTTCCTTCTATTCCTATCCTTTGCAGTGTTTTTATCAGGAAAGAATGTATTTTCTGCATCTATAGAGATGATCATGTGATTTTTTTCTTTCAATCTGTTTACGTGTTGTTTTACATTGATTGATTTTCTTGAGTTGAACCATCCTTGCTTACCCAGGATGAAACCTACTTGGTCATGGTGTATAATTCATTTAACATATTGTTGAAAGCGATTCATAAGTATTTTGTTGAGGATTTTAGCATCTAGGTTCATTAGAGAGATTGGTCTGTAATTTTCCTTTCTTGTGACATCTTTGTTTGGCTTTGGTATTAGGGTAATGTTGGCATCATAGAATGAGTTAGACAATGTTCCTTCTACTTCTAGCTCTTCTTAGTTGGGAGGTTTTTGATGACTGAGCCTATTTCTTTAATTGTAATTGGACTGTTAAGTTCAACAATCTCTTTTTTCATCAATGTAGGCTGCTTGTATGTTTCTAGGAATTTGTCCATTTTCTCTAAATTATCATTCTTGTTGGCATATGATTTTTCAAAGTATCCTCTTGTGATACTCTTTATTTCTGTGCAGTCAGTGGTGATATCCCCTTCCTCATTTCTTATTGTGTGTATATGTGTAGTCTCTCTTTTTTTCTTTGTTAGTCGGGCTAAGGGTTTGTTAATTTTATTGTTCGTCTCAAAGAACCAGCTTTTGGTTTTGTTAAATTTTTCTTGTGCTTCCTTATTTTCTATTTCCTTTAGTTCTGCTCTAATCTTTTTTATTTCCTTCTTTTTGCTTCCTTTGGGGTTAGTTTGTAGTTGTTTTCCAATTCCTTCAGGTGTTCAGTATGATCTTTGATTTCAGCTGTCTCTTCTTTTTTGAGATATGCATTTATGGCTATGAATTTCCCTCTCAGTACTGCTTTGGCTGCATCACACAGGTTTTGGTATATTGGGTCATTTTAATTCATTTCAAGGTAGTTACTGATTTCTTTTGAGATTTCCTCTTTGACCCATTGTTTGTCTAAGAATGTTTTGTTTAACATCCATATCTTTTTACCCAATCTGGTTCTCTGACCCTTAATGTTTTCAAATTTTATTCCATTGTGGTCAGAAAAATTCCTTTCTTTTATCTCAATCTTTCTGAATTAATTGGGAGTTGTTGTGTGGCCTAGCATGTGGTCTATTTTGGAGTATGATCCACCTGCTCTAGAGAAGAATGTATATCCCACTGTATTTGAGTATAGCATTTATATATATATATTAGGTCCATATCCTCTGATGTATTATTCAGAGTCTTTGTTTTTTTTTTATTGATTCTTTGTTTCTTTTTGATTCTCTCTGGAGATGTTCTGTCTAATGATGATAATGGTGTATTAAAGTCCCCCACTGTAATTGTAGAGGCATTTATGTCTCCATTTACTCTTTTCAATGTTTGCCTATTGTATTTTGAGGCACCCTGATTAGGTGCATAAATGTTTGCTTGTTCTTTCTTCTTGAATGATTACCCCTTTTAGTAACATATAGTCTCCATCTTTGTCACTTACAATACATTTGCATTTAAAGTCTATTTTGTCCAATTTTAGTATAGCTGCTCCCACCCTTTTATGGTTGCTGTTTGCTTGTAAAATTGTTTTCCAATCATTCATTTTCAGCCTTCTTGAATACCTGGGTCTAAGGTGGGTTTCTTGTACACAACATATAGATGGGTCTTATGTCCTTATCCATTCTTGCCAATCTGTGTCTCTTGACTGGTGAGGTTAAACCATTAATATTCAGTATTATTACTATCAAGGAATTTCTTACATCAGCCATATTCTCTTTGGGTTTATGTATGTCATATGTTGTTTTTATTTTTCTTTTTTGTCTTTTTAGTTGTTCTTACACTCTCCTCCAACTCTCTCCTGTTTCCCCTTTTAACCTGTATAAATTCCCTTAGTATTTCTTGAAGTTCAGGTTTCTTATTGGCATACTCTCTTAATTTATCTGTGAATATTTTGAGCTCTTTATCATTTTTTAATGCCAGCTTTGCAGGATAGAGAATTTGTGGCTGGAAGGTTTTTCTTTGATTCCCTTGACTATGTCATACCACTGTCTTCTTGCCTCCATGATTTAAAACGTGAAATCAGCACTTAATAATATTGAGCTTCCCTTGTATGTGATGGTTCTCTTTTCTCTTGCTGCCTTGAGTATTTTCTCTTTGTCTTGAGCATTGAACATTTTGACAAGTATATGTCTAGGAGTTCGCATGTTAGGACTTATACTGTTTGAGGTGTGCTGTGCTTCCTGGACACGTATGCCCATCTCCTTCCATAGGTTTGAGACGTTTTCAGCCATTTTTCCTTCAACATTCCTTCTGTTCCCTTTCCCTTTTCTCTTCCCTCTGGGATGTATATAATGCATATGTTTGTGCATTTTGTATTGCCGCTTAAATCCCTAAGTCCCTGCTGGATTTTTTCTATCTTTTTATCTATGTGTTCTACTATCTGTTTTATTTCAGATATACTGTTTTACACATCACTAACTCTTTCTTCTGCATGTTTAAATTATGTGATTCCAATGTCTTTGTGATTTCTTGGATTGTGCCATTCATCACCATCATATCTGTTATCTTTTTGTGTATGTTTACAATTTCTTCAGTATGTTTTCCCAGTGCCTTGTTAATATCCTTAATCTCTTCCTTCACTTCATTGAGTTGGTCCTTGATATTTGTTTGGAAAGCTTTGATTAGTTGTTCAATGTTCTACATCTCTTCCTAGTTTTTAGTTTGTTCATTTGACTCATCCATGTCTTCCTGTTTCTCAGTATGGTTTGTAATTTTTTGTTGTCCTTTAGTCATCATTTATATTGATGGGTTTATTCAGTTGATTAGCTTCTTTCTCTGCTCTAGAGTTTTGTTTAGCTGCTGGTTTTGTGTGTGTGTTAAGTTTTCCCTTTGACACTTTGTTGTTCTTGTTCAATTTCCTTGCTTATTTGTATGTTCCCTTGAAGGAAAAATATTAGGGCCAGAGAAATCAAAAGAAGTAAAAGAAGAAAAAGGATAATAGTAACAATAATAAAAGTTAGTAAAGGGGCCATATAAGACTTAGTAATATGAATATTTAACTCATGTAAACAGTGTAGAGTAATAGGATTTAACAAGTGTAGTACCTACAATGAAATAGGAAACCAAATAGAGAAAAATATAGAATGATTTAAAATGCCAAAGTGATGATGAGAGAGAGAAAGAGAAAAGAAAGGACAGGAAAAAAATGTTAATCATAATAATAATAAAGACAACAGAATAGACAAGACAGAAATCAAAACCAGTAAAGTTGAGGACTAATAAAAAATGGTGGCATGTATGAACCACAACAGAAAGCAGAAGATAGAAAGATGAAGGAAGGAAAAGAGTTAATGTTTATAGACAAAATCAGTATACTCAGAAAATGGGAAATCAATGAAGAAGAACAGCACAGAAGAAACAATCTAGCAGCACCTGATTTTAAAAAGGTGGGGGTTGGATGAAAGAGACAAAAGTCAAGAAACAAAACAAAAAACAAAAAAGCAAACAAACAAACACACTAGCAAGCAGTCAAACAAAGCTAAGGAAGAACAGCGTTCCTTCTTGGCTCCTTGTGGAAACTCTCAGGCTGCTTCGCTCTGCAGGTTTTGAGACAGATTTTCGGGAGTAAACTAAGTTAATTTTTTTCAGTAACAATTTTTTTTTTTTAAAGTAAGGGACCCAAAAGAAGCTAGTACAAAAATAATGTCTATGTTTTACCTGTCCTATGGTGTCACCTGGTTGTAGATATCCTAGTTGATCACTACTTTTAGAGGAGCCAGAATCAAACTAGGGACCTCATATATTCAAGGCAGAAATTCCTCCACTGAGCTACCTTTCTAATTGGGTCATTTAGCTCTTTGGAAAGCTATTCATTCACTTTCCCCCATGCAGGTTTTACTCTCCTAGGGCAGCAGGGTTCAGCAGACTGTGTAAGCAGATCCTCCCTCCCCTCTTCTCCTCAGGTTGAGTTCCCTTTTGAAATTCAAATGGGACCCTAATGACTGAGTTCACCACACAGAAACAATTTTCAAGCCTCTGCTAGGCCACATCCTCCTCCCAGGGGACCTTAAATAGGCTCTTGGAAATTTATTAAGTGCTTCCCACTGAATACCCTTAGGGTAGTTGAAATTCTGATACTCATCAGTGCAAAACTATTAAATTGGCTGACTTCACCCTCTCTCAGGCCAAGCCTTTGTATCCCAAGGCAATTAGGTAAATCAGGCTTCCTCAGCAGATTCACCTCTCCCCTCTGCCTGGTGTAACTTTGAGCTGGCTGGTGTGCTTCCCAAAGCTGTATGGGGGTCGAGACAATGAAACCCACAGAAAGGAAACTCCTCTCCAAACTTTTCCAGAACCCTCCCACTCTCAGAGAATGCTCCCTCTTGCTGGGTAGCTGGTGGGAGTCAGGGCTAACCCTGGCCCTTTACCCTGAGGGTGGGGCTTAACCATACGTGATTTCCAAGCATGGGCCTAAAATCTCATGGTTTTATCTTGAGCAATCTCTCTCACTGTCCAGGTCCCTCCAGATTGATGCCCCAAAGGATCCTTCTCCATGGGCTCCCAGAACAGTGCACTCAGGCAGGATCCTGTCCCCAATCAGCTGTCTTGTGAGAGAGATGATGAACACCCACTTAAACAGATGCCATCTTGCCTGACTTCTCCATGCATTTTTTTTGTGTGTGTCCCAGAAATTTCTTTGTTTTATATAATTTTAAAAGATGCTTAGATTACATACATGTTACACAAAAATTACAGGAATTTCCATGTTTCCCACATCCCACAACGCCCATAACATCCCACATAAACATCTTTCATTAGTGTGGCACATTACCTGCAATAAATACACACATCCTGGAGCTTTGCCACTAAGCATGAATCACAGTTCACATTATAGACCACACTCTCTCCCACACAGTTCTGCATGTCATATGCTAATGTAAAATCCCCTATATCTGTCATTGTAATGTCACTCAGGATAATTCCCAATTATGAAAAAGCACCTGTATTACTACTGCTTTTCCCTTCCCTGTCCCAAAAGTGTTCAGGAGCCACTGGCTTACCCTTACTTTTGTAATTTCTTCCATTGCTTGAATCACATTATGTCTACAGCAGAATAGCATTAAGTCCACTCTAGTCCATAGCTCTTCCCCCAATCCTGAAGAGTTTGGGATGGTGATGTCCCCTCCACCTCCAAGTGATAGGGAGCTTATATCCCATGGATACAGTGTATGGGATTATCCTGCCTGCAACTGCAGACTCTATCCATTCTCTGGGATGGCCGTTGTCCATCATCGTCCCCTCGCCAAGTGACTTGGGTGAGTCCATTGAGCTGTAGAGTAGGAGTTGCAGCTCCACTGAGATTCCAGGCACAGCTGGCACATGGGCAAGCCAGAGGCTCCAGTATCTGGAAGTACACCTACAAACCCTAACATCCCATATAGGTTTGAATAGAAGGGACTGATGGACCATGTGCAGGGAGGACTTATTTGAGTCCAACTCTGTCATTCTCAGGGCCACAGATTCCAAAGTAGAGCATACAGATAAGGCATCGATTTCTGGAGCTATCCCCCCTTATATACACCTGGGTGTCTCCAGAGCCCTCAGGAGCCCCTGAGTGTGGGATAATATCCACTTTGGTGTTCTATGAGATCCTATTGAGGTGTGTGTAAGTGCTACCTCTGGGATGACCTCCGGACTCTCTTTGAGGTTTCTTAACCACATGAACTCATTTGTTTTTACCCTTCCCCCCTCTTATTCAAGGTCTTTTTCCAGTCATATTGCCAGTTGGCACTTAGTAGCAATCCCTCATTGCCAGGGCACCTCATTCCTGGGAGTCATGTCTCATGCTGGGGGGAAGGTAATGCATTCATATGCTGAGTTTGGCTTAGAGAGAGGCCACATTTGACAACAAGGAGGCTCTCAGGTGGCAACCCTTAGGCACTCCATAACAGTAGACTGTTTCAATTACAAGAGCAAAGACTTGTAAGGCTAGTCAACAATAACAAGAACCCATAAGTGGACCCTCCTTCTTTGCCAGACACTGCCCCTGCACTCGGGGGACTGTTGCTATTCCCTTGGAGAATGTGGCAGAGCTCTCCAGGCTGGGACTTCAGTATTCCCTTATGTATTGAGTGATTGTCTATCCACTGTGACCATGCCCCAGCTGTTGATCATTTGAACAATTTTATATATCTTTCATGGTTATTCAGATGAACTTCCTCCCATGAAACCCCCATCCCAGACACACCCCACCAATTATCCTTTCCTGCCCCCTCTGTGACCCTTTTGTGATCCAAATCTTCCTTGAAGATGAAACCCATATAATGCCCAAATACAATTAATAGGAAAATGAAATAATAAAGATAAGTTTAAATATGAGATAAAACACATGGAAACTTAAAAAAAAAAAAAACACTAGAAGTAAAATAAACTTAAAGGATTGGGACATTCAAAAAATGGGAAAAAACAAAAAAATTTTAAAAACATTTTAAATACTTTTCCTTTTATCACTGCATTATTGGGTGTCCAGTCTGTACTGTGGCACCTGCCCCCTCTCATTCCCCAGTTTCTCCTGGATTTTCATTTAATTTTCAAAGAAGTTTTAGATCACAACAAAGTCACACTGAGAATCCTAGTGATTCTCATATCCCCAACTCCTTCCCCTTTCCTCACCCCATATTAAACCATTTTTATGTGGATGGTATCATTGTTATAATTGTTATACAGATAGTGAAGCTTAGCTAGTAAACATTGTCAATGGCTTACAGTATTGTTTACAATTTAGATGGTACAGTTTAATAATTTTTGATGATATTTACCATGTCTTGTGTCCATCACTGTAAGGTAATGAAAAACATTTCCCTTGACCACTAAATACCCCATTTGATATTTTCTGTTCCTTCCTCCCCATCCCCCTGGGGCACATGACACACCCCTGTCTTGACTCATTTGATGACAAGAGTCATAGTTACATGCAACAAGAGGTCTTGACAGGCTGATTGTCCTCCCCTATTAGGATCCACTCTTGCTCCTAAGAGACAGCCACCTGTCTGTTTCTGGGTGAATTGGCCCTCCCAAAGATGGGAGTCCATCTCCTTCCCACTCACTGTGTCGGTCTTGACTCCTAATCTGATTCTCTGGCCCTTAGTGATTTCCTATTTCTTTCTGTTGTGGTCAGAGCAATTACTTTGTATAATCTCAATCTCTCTGAATTCATTGAGAGTTGTTCTGTGGCCTAGCATGTGGTCTATCTTGGAGTATGATCCATGTGCACTCGAGAAGAATGTAACTGCTGCTGAATTTGGGTGTAGTGTCCTGTATATGTCTATTAAGTTCAGGTCCTCTAATGTATTGCTCAGAGTCTTTGTTTCTTTATTGATTCTATGTCTAGATGTTCTGTATAAGGATGATAATGGTGTTAAAGTCCCCCACTATAATTGTAGAGGCATTTATTTCTCCACTTAGTTTTTCCAGAGTTTGCCTCATGTATTTTGAGGCACCCCAATTAGGTGCTAAATTGTTTATGATTCTTCTTTCTTCTTGAGTGATTACACCTTTTATTAATATATAGTGTCTATCTTTGTCTCTTACAATAGTTTTGTATTTAAAGTCTATTTTGTCTGATATTAGAATAGCTACTCCTGCCCTGTTTTGGCTATTGTTAGCTTGTAAAATTATTTTCCAGTCATTCACTTTCAGCCTTCTTGAATCTCTGGGTCAAAGGTGGGTTTCTTGTTGACAGCATATCTGTGTCTCTTGAGTGGTGAATTTAATCCATTAAAAATTGGTTTATTACTCACAACGAATTTCTTACTTCAGCCATATTTTCTTTGGGTTAATGTATGTCATGTTGATTTGTTTCTCTTTTTGTCTTTTTAGTTGATTTTAAACTCTCCTCCAACTCTCTCTCCCTTGTTTTTTCCTTTCAACTTGTAGAGCTTCCTTTCGTATTTCTTGAAGTGCATGTTTCTTATTGGTGTGCTCTCTTAATTTCTTTTTATTTGTGAATATTTTGAATTCTTCATCATTTTTGAATGCCAGTTTTGCTGGATAGCAGAAGTTGTCCCTGGAAGTTTTTTTCTTTCAGTACTTTGACTATGTCATACCACAGTCTTCTTGCCTCCATGGTTTGAGATGAGAAATCAGCACTTAATCTTGTTGTGCTTCCCTTGCGTGTGATGGTTCTCTTTTCTCCTGCTGCCTTGGGTATTTTCTCTTTGTCTTGAGCTTTGGACATTTTGACAAGTATATGTTTTGGAGTTGGCTTGTTGGGATTTATACTGTTTGGGTGTGAGCTGTGCTTCCTGGATCTGCAAATCCATCTCTCTCAATAGGGTTGGGAAGTTTTCAGCCATTATTTTCTTCAGCAATCCTTCTGTTCCCTTTTCCTTCTTTTCTTCTTCTGGGATGCCCACAATGCATATGTTTTTGTGTTTTGTGTTGCCAGTTAAATCTCTTAGTCCCTGCTGTATTTTTTCTATCTTTTTGTCTATCTGTTCTACAATCTGTTTGATTTCAGATGTTCTGTCTTCCACGTCACTAATTCTTTCTTCTACTTGTTCAAATCTGCTGTTATGTGAATCCAGCGTCTTATCGATTTCTTGGATTGTGCCATTGATCACCATCATATCACTTATCTTTTTATGTATGTTTACAATTTCTTCAGTATGTTCTCCCAATGTCTTCTTAATATCCTTAATCTTTTCCTTCACTTCATTAATTTGGCCCATGATATTTGTTTGGATAGCTTTAATTAGTTGTTCAATTTTGTGCATCTCTTTCTGGTTTTTAGTTTGTTCATTTGACTAGTCCATGTTTTCCTGTTTCTAAGTGTGGTTTGTAATTTTTTCTTGCCTTCTAGGCATCATTTTATCTTGGTGGGTTTATTTGGTTGATTAGCTTCTCTCTATGCTCTAGTGTTTTAATTAGCTGGTGGTTCTGTGTGTGTGTTAAATTTTCTCTTTGACACTTTTTCTTCTTATTTTATTTCCTTGCTTCTTTCTGTGTTACCTTGAAGCACAAGATTAGGGCCAGAGGAATTGAAAGATGTGAGAAAAGATGAAGGATAATAATAATATTGAAAGAAGTTAGAAGAGGAGCCATATAAGACTTAGTGAAACGAATATTTAGCTCATGTAGGCAATGTAGAGTAATAGGAAAAATAGTGGAGTATCTACAATGGACTGGGAAACCAAATAGAGGAATATATCTATATAATAATCAAGAAGGCTAGAATGATGAGGAAGGAGAAAAATAGTAAAGAAAGGGCTGAAAGGAAAAAGTTAATATTAATTAAAAAAAGAAGAAAACAGAATAGATAGAATAGAAATTGACACCCTTATGTTGTGGGCTAATGAAAAAATGTAGTATTTAAGAACCACAACAGAAAGCAGAAGGCAGAAAGATGAAGGAGGAAAAAAAGATAGCTTGGGATACAAAATCAATATAGACAGAGACTGGGAAATCAATGAGGAAGAAGCACACCAAAGAAGAGACAAGCTAAAGCTAGCAGCACCTAATTTTAAAAAACAAAAGAAAAAAGAAGGGGGGGAGGAAAGAGTAAAGAAAAGTAAGAGACAACAACAACAACAAAAAAAGAAAAACAGAAAAACCAAACAACCACATAAGCAAGCAGTCAAACAAATCTAAGGAAGAACAGTGTGCCTTTTTGGGTCCTTGTGCAACCTCTCAGCCTGCTTGTATTTATCAATCAATTGCCATGCAAGGTTCTATCTGCAGGTTTTGAGGCAGATTTTAGCTATTAAAAAATTAAAAAGAAAAATTCATTTTTTATTTTTTTAGTGACTGTCTTCCTTTTTTGGCAAATAAGGGACCCCAAATATGTCCTTTTCTAGACCACACTCTTGACTGAGGGGACCCTAACTAGGCTCATGGACACTAATCAAGCACTTCCCACTTCCTGGCCTCCCCAGAGGAGCTGAAGCTCTGATCCTAGTCAGTGCAGAATGATAAAAATGGCCAACTCCACCCCTTCTGGAGCCAAGCCTGAGTATCACCTGGCTGTTGGGTAAATCAGGCTTCCTCAGTAGATTTACCTCTTCCCTCAGCCTGGTGCTGGTTCAAGCCAGCTTATCCTCTCCCCAAAGTTATGAGAGGATCCAGGCAGCCAAATTGACAGAAAGGAAACCCCTCTCCACCTTCTGTCAGAACCTTCCCGCTTTTAGAGAATGCTCCTTCTCACCGGATTGCCTGCGTGGGTTGGGGTGTATCCCTGGGAGCTAGGTAAGTCAACTTCCTCAGCAGATTCACCACTCCCCTCAGCCTAGTACTGCTTCAAGCTAGCTATTTTGCACCCCAAGACTGCAAGGGGTTCTAGGAAGCAAAATCCACAGAAAGGAAAGCCCTCTTGACCCTCCACCAGAATTCTCCCACTCTTGGAGATCACTCCCTTTCACCGGGCTGCCTCAGGAGTCATGGCTCAAACCAGCCTCTTTCCCTAAGGGTGGGGCACAGCCATCTGTTTTAACCTCCATGGACAGTTTTAAAATTCATGAATCTCTACTGAGCAATCAATGCCATCAAGCTGTCTCCAGATAGATGTCCCAAGCTTCCTGCTCTGTGCGTCCACAGCACCGGCCCCTGAGCAAGACCCTGTTCCCAATCGGCCATCCTCAGAGTGCTAGTCAGTGAGTGTCCTCCTAAACCAATGCCATCTTGATCTCTCCATGCATTTTTTAAAATTTTTATTCTGCCACTATATATATAGTCTAGAATTTTACTGTTAATCACATTCATATATATATACATCAAATATATATATATTTCAGTACTATTAATTATATTCAAAATGTTGTGCTGCCATCAACTCCATCCATTACCAAAATGTTTCCATATTTCCAAATAGTAACCTTATACATTTCAAGCCTTAACTTCCCATTCTCTATCACCACCCCATCCATTGGTACTAGAATCTGCCTCTATGAGTTTGCTTATTCAAATCAGTGAAATCATAAAATATTTTCCCTTTTGTGTCTGACTTATTTCACAGAACATGTTGTCTTCAAAGCTTATCCATTTTGTCACATATATGAGGACTTCATTCCTTTTTACAGCTGAAAAAAATACTCCATAGTGCGATTATACCACGCTTTATTTATTCATTCATCATGGGATGGACAATAACGTTGCTTCCATCTTTTGACAGTTGTGAATAATGCTTTGAACATCACTGATCATATTTATGTGTGATTCCTTTCTTTCAATTATTTTGGTTACATACCTAGTAGTGAGATTTTGGGGTCATATTGTAGTTCAATATTTAGCTTTTGGAGGAACTGCCTAAATATTTTCCACAGTGGCTGTATCATTTTACATTGCCCCCAGCAATGAATGAATGTTCCTGTTTCTCTGCACCCTCTCCAACACTTGTTATTTACCTATTTATAATAAATTAATAGGAGACAGCCATTTGTAGCCGCACTGGAGGCTGCGTTCTGCTGGCACTGCCGAGACCGGTAGAGGAGCGCGGCTGGCTGCTGCTGTCCCTGGCCTGGGTGGACACCCCGCTGCCCGGTGCCTTGGGTGGCACCTGTCTTCCCGGCAGCTCCTGGAACCCAACCTCCCCACCCGGCTGCTTGTCCACAGCCCCCCTGCTGCACACGTTCCCGGGGCCAGGTCTAGGGCCAGCGGTGATGGCTTGGCGAGGCCGGGCTGGGCTCTGTGGCATCCCCATGGCTGCGACTGGGGGCAGGGTAGCTCAGGCCAGGAGAAGTGCCAGCTTGTGGAGGTTGGTGGGGGCAGCGGGGGCAAATCGGCACTCAGGATCCAGATCATCCAGTCTTTTTGTAACGGATTATGATCCAACCACTGAAGATTCCTATACAAAGCAGTATGTGACAGATGACAGAGCAGCCCGGCTATATATTCTGGGCACAGTAGGGCAAGAAGAGTTTGGAGCTGTGAGAGGATAGTGGATGAGGACTGGCCAGGGTTTCCTGATGGGCTTTTCAGTCACAGGTAGAGGCAGTTTTGAAGAAATCTATACGTTTAAAGACAGATTCTCAAAGTAAAGGACCGTGAGGAATTTCTGATGATTTTAACTGGTAACAAAGCAGATCTAGATCATCAGAGACAGATAACATAGGAAGAAGGACAGCATTTAGCACAGCAGCTAAAGGCCACATACATGGAGGGGAGGTCTCAGCAAAGATGAAGATGAATGTAGATCAAGCTTCTCATAAACTTGTCCTGGTTATGAGGAAATTTCTAGAGTAGGAATGTCCTCCTTCACTAGAACCACACAGAAAGAAAAAGACAAGAAAGGTTGCCAGTCTGTCATTTTCTAAGAATCACATGAATTTTAGTTATCAACTGACAGGAAAGCCCTCGTGTTTTCCTTCTCTCCTTACAGTTTACATCTTGTTGGTACCTTTTTAGCCTTAGACCAAGAGGCTGGCTAATCCTTTCCATGAAGGTAACACTATGGTCATTTCAAGACAACTTCAAAGGAAACACTAAGGTTATTTCTAAGATTATCTAATTCCTTGAAAATATATATCTATATACACAGACACATTTTTAAGGGTTTACATTTTCGGAGGGATGAATCAGTTTTGGAACCCAAGCTGTTTGCCAAGCTGAAGTCTTAGGCTATGAAATAATTTTTAACTTTTGGAATCATGTTGCCTATTGTTATGCTAAATAGAAACTGTGAGAGGTGATTTTATTTAAATGTGAATTTTTGTTCATCTTTAGCAATTTTGATGTCAGCTTTAGTTAACCTTATATACTCTGAATTGAATGTACAAAAGTGAGACATCTCAACACTTTACTGATGCTACAGCTTTTGTTTACCAGTAGCCAAAATACCAAAATGCTTATTGTATTTATGGATTCAAAACTGCTTATAAAGCCCTTATTGTTACTCACACTCTGGAAGATAATAATCTATGTGGCCAAATATTTGGGTTCACTTTGGATGTAAGCATTTCATTTTTCTTGTTTTTTTAATTTAACTTTTATTCACAGTCTTGTGGAGGGTAGAAATAAATAATTTCTGTCTTCTTTTTCAAGTGTTCTGGATAAGGGATTCAAAATAAAAATGAAAACTTTTTTGTATGATTTGATCTTTCCAGGGTCAGAGATGATTAATGTTTTTGCTATATACTTTTATATATTATTTTCTTATCAAACTAGTCAACAAGTGTTTTTATATGTTTGTAAGCAAATATGCTTTCACAACATATTTTGTGTACATGTAAAGATATGTATTTAGTTCTCACTGTTCACTTTTAACTGACAAAGAATAAAAAAGTGGAAGCTACAGAAACTGGTAGAATTTTACCTGCTGTTCTGGTCCTAGTTGTACCCACCTCTGGTCAGTCACATACCTACTCATAGCTTCCCAGTGGAGTACAACTTACATGATGAGAATCTGAAATCACTTTCAAAATCCCCTACTACATATTGACTGTTAGATCAAGTATTAAATGGAAATCTTTTAATTGACAATTAGCATAACTGTGGAGGGTGTCTGATTTTGTTGTTTATTCCATGGATTGTGTTTAAACAATTCAAAAGTATGTTTCCCTGATTTCAAGGCATCAAGTGGTATTGCACATTTGTCACTTTATTGAATTTCTACAGCAGTCTCATGAAGTTTATAAAGCATACCTTTATATAGCTTCAGGTGTTAGAATTAAAGTTGATCTGTTATCACACACACACAAAAATTAATGGTAGACATTCTAAAGTGTATGAAAAGGTATTTGGTGGCTTTGAATTCTATTTCCCTGATAGCTAATGATGAGCATCTTTTCACATGCTTTCTAGATAGTTGTGTATCTTCTTTGGAGAAATATGAATTCAAGATTTTTGTCCATTTTATAATTGGGTTATAGATTTGTTTGTTATTAAATTCAATGGTTTCCTTATATATTACGCATATTAAAATTTTATGAAATATGTGGTTTCCAAATATTTTTCCCTTGTGTAGGTTATTTTGCTTTTATTATAAAATTCTTTCAGTGGCAAAGTTTTAAAATTTGATGAGATACCATTTATCTTTTTTTTTCTTTCCTTTCTTGGTTGTACTTTGCAATTAAACTCTAAGAAACATTGCCTATCACAATGTTCTGAAGATGCTTCCTTATGTTTACTACTAAGAGTTTGATAATTAGAGCTCTTATATTCAGATCATTGATGCATTTTGAGTTGATTTTCCTGTAAGATCTGAAGTGGGGTTCTTTTTCTTTTTTGTTCAAATAGTGAGTCTGTTTTTGCAGCACCATTTTTTGAAAAGGTTTTTCTTTCCCGATCAAGTTGGCTTGTGCTCTTCTAGAAAATCATTTGGCCATAAATGTGAGGGTTGATTTTTGGATACTAAATTAAATTCCATTTATCTATATGTCTTTCCTTCTGTGCCAGTATCATGCTGTTTTTATTACTGTGTCTTATTACTGTGTGGTTTGTGATGACTTTTAAGATTGGGAAGTGTGAGTCCTTCAAATTAATTTTCCCTTTTCAAGATTTCTTTAGATATTCTGGACCCCTTATGTTTCCATATAAATTTTAGGATTAGCTTTTTCATTTCTGGAAAGAAGACTCATAGAATTCTTATGGGGATTGCATTGAATCTATAAATTGATGTGAGTAGCATTCACATATTAATAATATTTAGTTTTCCAATCCATAAACATGAAACACTTTTCAATATAGTTATGTCTTCTTTGATTTCTTTTAACAATATTTTGTAGTTTTCCTTTAGATCCTTGGTAGATGTATTCCTAGATATTTGATTCTTTCAATTGTTATTGTGAAAGGATTTTTTCTTGATTTCTTCTTCTGATTGTTACTCACTTGTGCATGTAAACAATACTGATATTTCATTGTTGATCATATATTCTTCTGGTTGGCTGAATTCATTTATTAGCTGTAGAAGCTTTCTTGTGAGTTATTCAGGATTTTCTATATATTGGACCATGTCAACTGCTAGGTTTTATTTCTTCCTTTCCAATTTGGATACCTTATATTTCATTTTCTTTCCTAATTACTATGGCTAGAAATTCAGTACAATTTTGAATAACAATGGTGACAGTGGGCCTCATTGTCTCATTCCAGATCATAAAGTGAAATATTTAAATCTTTCACCATTAAGTAGGATATCTGTGTGCTTTTCATATATGATCTTTAGCATTTGAGAGAATTTCCTTTTATTCCTAGTGTTCTATGTGTATTTTGTCAAAAAGTGGTCTTGGATTTTTTCAAATGAATTTTCTTCATCAATTCATAGGATCTATTTTATTCCTTCATTATATCAATGTGGTGCAGTTCATTAATTGATTTTTCATTTTGAAGCAACCTTACATACTAAGGAAAAAATCCCAATTCATTGTGGTGTATGATTCTTTTAATATGCTGTTGGTTTGGCTTGCTAGTACCAAATCTAGCAGACATTTGTCTCACTTTGTCTACTTCTACATTTTTTTACACTCCTTTCCTTGTCTCAAGGTCTCAAGCTGCTTTTGTTTGGAGGGCAAATACAGGGAGGAGGGGCACAATAAAGAGGACTTTTCAAAATTGTCTTTCCCAGCCAAAACAAGGCCAGGGATACCTGAAGGTGGTACAGATCAGCTTCAGTGTACTCTTGGGAGGAGATGAAGTAGGGTGCCAAGAACTTCTTCCACAACTCAACAAACTGAGCTTGACCTGTCCAGCAAATGCAGCCCTTTTACTACTGTACCCCTCTGCCTTGAGGAAGAAACATCTTTAAGTTTCTTCTTTACTGGCCTTTGTCTGAGGCAGTTTGAAATAATGGCTACCCTTAGATGCAACCGTCCTGTGTTCAGAAGCCACTAATCAAAGCCCCATGATAAGTGATCAGCTGTGCCCAGCTCTGGTCTTGGGAAAGTGAATATTTATGTTCCTTTCATTCACCATCCAGCTTGCCAAGGTCTGGACTCCATGGCAGCCTGCTCTGAGAGTGAAGAATGGGCACTGGTAGCTACCACATGGAGAGAACAATTTCCTGATCTTTACTGAAGTTTATCAGCCTCTTCTTTCCACTCTTCCCGGGATGCTGTACAGTATTCTTCTGGCATGTAGATTTTCAAAATAGTTTTTTTCCTTCAGTTCCTGCAATTTAATGCTCATTCTGAAAGAAGGACTAAGTCCTGGAACTCTCAATTCCACCATCTTCCCATAACTCTGCCCACTCTTTTCACAGCACTTTATACTTTCTTAATTTCCAGGAATAATTATATCATAAGGAATCACACACAACATTACATTTTGCCACAATGGAGTCAGATTTGATAAAAATGTGTTAAATGGAGATTCCCAGTGTGGGTATACAACAAATAATATGGGCAGTGAAGGTTTCTCAACATAGTTAAAAAGTGGAATACTCAAGTAGAAATGACATTAACAAAGAAAGGCAAATGAGAATGAAAAATGTGGTTTGCATAAACAAACAATGAATAAATTAATTCATCTCTGTTCCTTTCTTTGATGGTTAGATTAATGTGTCACCTTGGCCAGGTAATATAGCCCAGTTGTTCGGTCATGCAAGCACTGGGCTAATTGTAATGCAAGACACTTCAGAGGCCTTAATCATCAATAAGTAGAATGCATCTATGGCTGATTACATTGACAACCAATTGAGGAGATTGTCTCCAGAAATAAGTTACACCTCATCCAATCACTTGTTGGCCTTAAAAAGAGAAATGATTTCAGCCATGAAAGAGAGAATTCCAAAATCGAATTCAGGCAGTCAACCTTTCCTGGGGAAATCATAGAGGGCCTTTGCCAGAGTTCCTGGCTCAGGAACTTGTGCATTGGACTTGTGCATTGCACAACAGAATTTGGACTTGTGCATTGCACAATTGTGTGAGACAATTTTATAAAATCTCATACTATTTATAGTTATTTCCTTTCAGTTCTGTTTTGTTAGAGAACCCTGAATAATTCAGCTTGGTATCAGGAGTGGTTCTTGAGAACCAGAATTTTAAAAATCGGATTTCTGTATTGGTTCTGGCTCTTTCTCAATTAGCTCTCTACTCTGATTAAGTTCAAGGAAACTAATGACTCTGTTTCTAATAATCAAGAGCCCACTGGATATCCATTTTGTGTGTTGGTAATAAAGATATACAAAATTTCACCACTGGATATCTACTTCCATACTTATAAGAAGCAAGTTTTGTGGAGTTCAAAGATATAATGATGTTTGCTGCTTGTTCCTAAATATGCTAGATACAGATATAAAAGACAAATTTAATGACAAATCATTTAACCATGCCATGATACAAAAAAGGTATATCCTATGCAGTTACATGATTCCTTCATGTATTCTTCAATATGTAACACATATGCTAAATCATGATTGCCTCAGATAGTTTCTGCTCTTCTTGTATAAAGTAGCAATTACACATAACTTACATTTACTCAGGGACATTTAATAAACATCATGTCTCCTAGTTCTCCTAGTAACAGAATGAAGTAGCCATCAGCATTGTGCAGTCACAATATGAACACAGGACTAGCTCTTGGCAATAGCCCTGAACTATACTTTCTCAGGCAGAGATGTATTAAAATCTGCTCAGCAATGAGACATAATCCCAGGATATATATATATATATATATATTCATAGATATAAATAAAGTTACAGACTCCATTGTTACAAAAATCTAATTAAGGTAAATAATAGGATGTTAACAAATGCTTTGTCAATCTATCAAAGGAGAAAGCACAGAAAAAGGAAAATAGCTGGCTTAACACCTGGCTTAATTTTTTACAATCTTCTATCTATATATAAACCTGTGTGAAATAAAAGTAAGGATGTATATATCCATGATTTTGAACTTTTATGTTCTGCTTGGCACTTTTGTACTCTATCATTTTGTTTCTGAATCAAGTATATTAAATGAAAGCCTACTGACTACATATATAGAAAGCTACATATATCTATATATAAATATTTACATATATATATTTTTTCTTGTTATAAAAGATGAAGAAAAATAAATTAAAAAGCCAATTTCTCCACTACATTAATATGCTTTTTTCATCTTGCTGTCCTTCAGACTATAAAGTGCTACACTGAGTTGTTGAGAGATTAAGAGTTCAATAACACTTAGTTGGCTTCACAAAGCTCATTTTGGAAAATGTGGCTTCACAGAGAAAAATACTTCCATTTAAATACACAAAGGGACTTGCTGGACATCTTGCGTGTGTCTTCAGAGATAGAGAAGAAAGCAAAAGTGTTGGGTAGTACTCTTTAAAAAGAGTTACACATCTACCACCATCTCTTTGTGGATATCTAGGCCACCTACAACAGCACAGAATTCTTCAAAAGATATTCATCCATCTCCATCCTTATCTGCATTTATTATGATTTTGTCTACAATTTGCTGTAACTGTGTATCTTTCAGATTGTTCCCCAACATCATCTTCAGCACCTAGAAGAGTTCCCCTTTGGAAAATAGCCATTTTTATCCATGTCATAGATACAGAAAGCAAACCTCAAATGTTTTTCCTTATCTCCTTTGACATTGAACGGAGAGACTCCCTCAATGAATTCTTTATATTCTACTTCTCCATTCCCATCTGTGTCGAATATTGTTGGCGTTCAAGAACTGGGTCTGTGAAAACGGTGCCGCGGATGAGAAAGAAAGAATAAGACAAAGAGAAGAAAAACTGGGATCAGGGGACTCTCCATCCGATATGCAGAGAAAAGCCCAGCCACCTCTTAAAGTGTGGCTTTTATTTGGCTTTAGAACAAAGAAAATACGTGTGAGCATGTGCAAGGGCAATAGATACTTGACAGTTACATTTTACTGAAATTAACAAGTCTTAAAGGTCAATGACTCAGCTCTTTTACATTTCTGTAATTCACAGGCAAGCTCAGGATGTTTCCCCACCCAGCTCCTGTTAGCATGAGACTCCAGAACTTGTTTATTACATTCCAAGGTGACCTTTTTTCTTGTCAGTTGCCATGAACTTTAATTGAAAACTCCATCAGAATATATCTATTACTCCCTGCACTAAAGGATTCTGTTGTAACTCTGGCAGAGACTTGAACTCTTCCACACTCACAGAACAGAATTGTCCAAATCAACTTTCTTAAATCTCTTTCCTAGCCTTTTAATTTCATCAGCATCAAAGTGTGAGCACATTTCCAATGGATAAATTGCCTCATTTACCATTTTGTTCGGCAGTCCTCTGCTTGCTCGGTTGGAGACGAGTGTCGGCGCTCAGACTCTGTCCCCTATAATATTATGAGAATTTCCAAATATTAAAATAAGGGCAAATTCGTATGCCTCACCTTAATGCAGGAACTATACTTGCATAAATTCCCAGTGGTCATAGTGGCACAAGGATAGACATACTGACCAATGGAAGTGAATTGAGTGTTCTAATATAGACCATCATATATACAGTCATCTGATATTTGACAAGGCCACCAAGCCCACTCAACTGGGAGAAAATGGCCTCTTCAACAAATGGTGATTGGAAAACTGGATATCCATATCCAAAAGAATGAGAGAGGAATGCCATCTCACACCTTATACAAAAATCAACTCAAGATGGGGAATCAACACAGGACCTTGAAGTAGGAAAAGACTTCATGAACTTAACACTCAAAGCTTGAGCAGCAAAAGAATAGATACCTGGGATCTTCTCAAAATCAATATCTTTTGCACCTCAAAAGAGTTTGTCAAGAAAGTGAGAAGACAGCTTACCCATTGGGAGAAAATATTTGGTTACCATATACCTGGTAGGAGACCAATATCCAGCATATATAAAGAAATCCTATTTCTCAAAAATAAAACAACAAACAACCCATTTTTAAAAATGGGCAAGTGGGGATTGTGGGAACATGGCTGATAGGTTAGACATATAATTCTTAGCTCTCACTAAAACAACAGCAAAAAAGCCAGAGGCACCCATGGGGAAATGCTTTGGGGCACATCACACCAGGACACTGCTTACTAACTCAAGGAAGAGTGAGGGTCAGAGACACGAAGAAGTCAAAACAAGTAATTGTGAGTTATTAAACCTCCCAGCTGCTGGGAAGAGCTCCCCGCCTCACTGAGATATTAAGTGAGGGAAAAACTCCTTGTGAATATTATCTGAGTGTAGAGCAAATGTCTACCTCCACGGGAAGGTGCTCTGAGTCATCTAAGAGGATTACATTGATTGATTTTCTTATGTTGAACCATCCTTGCATACCTGGGATGAAACCCAATTGGTCATGCTGTATAATTTATTTCATTTCTTATTAAATATGATTAGCAAGTATTTTGTTGAGGATTTTAGCATCTAGACTCATTAGAGAGATTGGTCTGTAATTTTCCTTTCTTGTGGCATCTTTGTCTCGCTTTGGTATAGGGAAGCCAAAAATAATTGAGGGTTGGTTATCTCAGTGGATGGAAGGGGCATACAGACCTGGCCTTCAGGAAAGACAGACTAGGTGGAGGCTTTAGCTCCCCTCTCCAAATGGTAGTTTTATGTCAGATTCCCTGTGAGGAAGAGGGGTCTGGGAGAGTGGAGAATGATTTTTTTGCTACAAGTTTAGCCAGTTGGGCACCTTTGAATATCAGAAGGAAGCCCAACTCAATAGGGAGAGGGAAGGGTGATCACCTCATGATGGAGGTCATGCCCAGCCACCTAGGTAAAGAGAGGAATTACATCAACAATGAGGCAGAGATCTGTGGTGATCATTAGCACTCCAGCTGATGGCAGGGGATCTAACCTGCCTGAGAGAAAATGAGCAGATAGCCTTCTGAAAGGTTAATTAGCCCAAGGGCTTTGAATAGCTCATTTGAATAATTCCTGCCTAGCATATAGGAGGTCCCTGGTTTGATTCCTGGCTATTCCTTGAGAAAAGATCCACCAAGTTATCAGGCATCCAGCTGAAACTTTATGACAGGGAACATATAGCCATTTTCTTTGTAATAGCTTTTCTTAGATCTCTCTCTTTTTTTTTTTGTTTTTTAAGGTCATTTTCTTTCATTTCCCTTACTTTACTCACTAAAACGCAGTTCAAAACCTGCAGAGGACAGACTGCAGGGTGAGTGATTGAGGAGCACCAGCAGCCTGAGAAGATCCTTAGGGGTCTTAGAAAAAAGGTTGTTTTTCCATGTTTATTATTATTTTTTCTTATGTCTCTTTTTTAAAAAATGAGTTGCTGCCATCTTGTTTCTTCCTTGTTTTGTATACCCTCCCTTTCTTTCTCTGGTTGTTTATTTTTCTTTTTTTCTCTTTAAATATTTTGGATACTAATCTATTCTACCTATGCTATTTCTTTTCACTCCTTCATTTATGTATCTTTTGTTTTCCATTGTTCTTTCATTCCATCTCTTTTATAAGGTCTCCAATTTTTCTTGTTTGTATTTCTCCCTCTGTTTTCTTTTCCTCTCTTCTCACCATTCCAGTATTTTAATTCATTCATAGTTTTTCTCTATTCTGTTTCATGTTTCATTGTTTCTATTCCACTTTCCTAATCTTATTCCTCTGTGCTTCTTACTCATGTTAAATTTTCAATTTCCTGGGTCCTATATGTTTGATCTCCTACCTTTTACTATTATCATTACTATTATTCTTATTTTCTTATCTCTTTCCTTTTCTCTGACCATAATTTTTTTCTTTCTAAGAAATATAAGCAGATCTCTCTCACAAAAAATGGATGAGTGGGGCCAAGATCCTGCCCGAGTGAGCTTCTTTGGGAATCCAGAGCATTGATCTGGAGGGAGCCTGACAAAGAGGTAAATACTTCAAGGCGCTGCTGGCTTGATCCTTAGTTACTTTGTTTCCTCTTCCTTGATTTCCCCTTTACTGGGTATAACGATTTTGTATACCAACACTGTCTCTTTCCCTTCCCTAATCACTCTATCTTCTGCGTTCTGTTGTTGTTCTTACATTCCACCTCTCTTTGTTTAGTCCTCAGTTTTTCTGGTTTTTGCTTCTACCTCATCTATACTGTTTTCCTTCTTTAATTAACATTTTCTCTTTTGTCTTTCCTTTTCTCTTTCACTCCCTCCTCATCATAGAGGCTTTTTATTTCAGTCTATATATTTTTCTCAATTTGGTTTCCCATTTCCTTGTTGGTACCCCACTTTTTTATTCCTGTTACTCTACACTGCTTGTGTAAGTTAAATATTCATTTTGTATGGTCTTAAATGGTTCCTCTTCTAACAATTCCTATTAGTATTACTATTATCTTTTTATTTTTCTTACCTCTTTCACTTTCTCTGGCCCTAATTTTTTTCCCCAAGGGAAAATAGACAACAGAAATGAAATAGAATAAGAAGAACAAAGTGTCAAAGAGAAAACTTAACACACACACAAAAATGGCAATTAAATAAATCTCTAAAGTAAAGAGAGAAGGTAATCAACTGAATAGACCCATCAAGATAAAAAGATAACCAGAGGCCAAAAAAAATTACAAATCATACTGAGAAACAGGAAGACATTGCCCAGTCCAATGAACAAACTAAAAGCCAAGAAGAGGTGCAGAACATTGAACTAATCAAAGCTGTCCAAACATATATTATGAACCAACATAAAGAAGTGAAGGAAGAGATTAAGGATATTAAGAAGACACTGGGAGAACATACTGAAGATATTGTAAACATACATAGAAGAATAATGTATATGATAGTGTTGAATGGCACAATCCAAATAATCAAAAAGACACTGGGAGCACATAAGAGTAGGTTTGGACAGGTGGAGGAAAGAATTAGTGATGTGGAAGAGAGTACATCTGAAATCAAAAAGCTAGTAGAACAGATAGGTAAAAAGATAGAAAAAATCCAGCAGGGACTTAGGAATTTGAATGACAACACAAAATGCACAAACACACACACTGTAGGTATCCCAGAGGGAGAAGAGAAGGGAAAGGGAAAGAAAGAATTTTGGAGGAAAAAGTGGCTGAAAACTTCCCAACTATATTGAAGGAGATGGATGGTACAAGTCCATGAAGCAAATCACTCCAAACAGTAAAAATCCCAACAAAACTACTCCAAGACATAAACTCATCAAACTTCAAAAGCTGAAGACAAAGAAGAAATAAGGAAAGCAGCAAGAGAAAAGAGAAACATCACATACAAGGGAAGCATAACAAGATTAAGTGCTGATTTCTCATCAGAAAAAAATGGATGGTAAGAAGGCAGTGGTATGACATAATTAGGGTACTAAAAGAGAAAATCTTCCAGGCAAGAAACCTCTATCCAGCAAATCTGATATTCAAAAATGATGGAGAATTCAAAATATTCATAGATAAACAGAAATTAAGAGATTATGCCAATAAGGAAACTGCCCTTCAAGAAATACTAAAGGGAGTTCAGCAGATTGAAAGGAAAAGAAAAAGATAAAGAGGGAGAGTGTTAAAATAACTAAAAAGACATAAAGAGAAATTAAAAGAACATATGACATACATAAACCCTAAGAAAATATGGCTCATGTAAGTAATTCCTTGAGAGTAATAACAATGAAAGTTAATGCATTAAATTCACCACTCAAAGATATAGATTGGCAGAATGGATAAGAAAATATGACCCATCTGTATGTTGTCTACAAGAAACCAACCTTAGAACCAGAGATTCAAGGAGGCTGAAAGTGAATAGATGGAAAACAATCTTACAAGCAAACATTAATGAAAAGTGGATGGCAGTAGTTATATTAATATGGAACAAAATAGACTTTAAATGCAAAACTATTGAAATAGAAAAAGATGGACACTATATATTAGTGAAAGGGGCAATCTTTCCAGAAGAAAGAACAATCATAAACATTTATGCATCTATCAGGGGCACATCAAAAACATGAGGCAAACACTGGAAAAACTAAGTGGAGAAGTAGATGTCTCTACAATTATACTGGGGGACTTTAACATACAATTATCTTCATTAGACATAACAGCTAGAGAAAGAATCAATAAAGAAACAAAGACTTTGATTAATACATTAGAGGATCTGTATCTAATAGACAAATATAGAACACTACACCCAAATACAATGGGTTATAAATTCTTCTTGAGTGCATATGGATCATACTCCAAGACAGACCACATGCTAGGCCACAGAAAAAACCTCAATGAATTCAGAAAGATTGAGATTATACAAATTAAATTCTGTGACCAAAATGGAATGAAATTGTAAAGCAGTAAGGGCCAGAGAACCAGATTGGGCACAAAGATTTGGATGTCCAGGTTCCTCAGACAGGCTGCAACCCAGGGGCTCCGATGAAAATCTGATGAAAGGTCCTTGATGAGTTTCTGGAAGAAGTTGACTGTCCAAATATGAGCTGGGAAATTCTCTCTGAATGTTGAAATCACTTCTCCTTTTAAGGCATTCAACTGATTGGATAAATACGTCACCCATTGCTGATGCAATCTCCTTGATTGATGCAACTGTAACCAGCCATCCATATAGTAAATTCACAGGTGATTGAAGTCCATAAATGCTCTTGTATTACAATTAGCCCAGTGCTTGCTGGAACAAACACCTGGACACAATTACCTTGCCAAGTTAACACATTAGCCTAAACATCACAGTCCACCCCTTGTCAACTTGGCAACCATACTTAGTCTCTAAGTAAAAACAATAACAGACAAGCATACATATATATTTCCACCTAACAATGTTCAACTCCCCTTTGTACAACTGGAAATACATTAATTCCCCAGAGAATAGGGTGCAAGTCCTTGGGATAATATTCACTCTTAAACTTGACATCCTTAAATATCATGACGTGAAATTAATACAACTTTTCATATGATAGGGGAAAAGGTTGGGGAAGAAAACAAAGAAATTCATTTTGTATACATATACAATCATACTCATAATGAAACAAGGAAGAAGGGATCATGACTATTACAGTCCTCATTTCTGTAACTGGTCATGTGGTCGAAGTTCATATTTATCACTACCTTCTTCTACTACCCATTCCATGTTCCTGTTACCTTCAGCAAGCACTTCAGCTGGCTGTGGCTCTTTGCCTGGTAAGGTGACCCAAACTTTCATTCCTGAAGATTCTGGGCCATTGTTAGTCCTGCTTGAATTGGTTTCTTGCAATTTTTCAGTAACTTTAATCACAGGACATGGCAGTACTAGGAGATGCCCTGGAGGATCTCCTGCATTCCAGGCAAAGTTTTCTTTACCCCCATTATGTAGATGTAGTCCTATTACCCTTTGATAGTCAGGATCAATCACCTCAGCCATTACAGTAATTCCCTTCTTTGCCTGTTGATTCACAGGTAAGAGGAACCCAAAGTGGCCAGGTGGCAGGCAGTCTTAACTTCCAGTTCAATGGAATCGTTGTGTTCCCTGGTGGCAGCACTCCTCCTTTTGGGACTAAAACCTGTAGACCAGCAGAGCTTACGGTTGCAGGGACAGGAAGCAAAAATTTATGGTATTCTACTATAGACTTGTAATTCTAGCAATGGAATGAATTATATCATTGATGTGGAGACAGTGGACACTGGAGGTGCTGTAGTCAGTGAGAAGGTAAAAGAGTTGCAATATGGGGGCATTTTCAAGACTTGGAATTGATATGAGTGACATTGCAGTGACAGATACATGCCATTATATATCTTTCCATAACCTACAGAATTGAGTGGGAGAGAGTGTAAACTACAATGTAAACTACCATCCATGCTTAGTGGCAATGCTCCAGAATGTGTTTGTCAATTGCAATGAATGTACCACACTAATGAAAGAAATTGTTAATGTGGGGGAAAATTGGGAGGTGTGGGGAATGGAGCATATTGGAATCCCTTATATTTTTTAAGTAACCTTTTATGTAATCTATGTATCTTTTAAAAATAAATTTAAAAATATGTTTAAAAAGATCCCCAATAAAATTACTCCTGCTCTAATGAAAAAGTCAAAGTTTATATTTTGAAATATCTTCTTTGTCATTGTCATGTTGCATTTTCTTTACAGCAGTGAACAATCATTCACACAAATTTGCAACTATTGCAGAAAGAGAAACCAAAATAATAAAATTATTAATATTGTTAATTCCACCAGTATGCAATTTGAATTAAGTTAGTATCAAATATGTATGCTATATAATTAGACCGTTACTTTTTTGTTTTCATTTTTACCTTTATTTTTAAAGAGTTTTAGCTTACAGAAAAGTTACATTGAATATATAGGAGATTCCCATATACCCCACCCCCTACACTCACACATTTTGCCCTATTCATACCATCCTATGTTAGTGTTATACATTTTTACAAATATTGAAGCATCGCTAACCATGATCTATAGTTTACAAATGGTATACACTTTATCCTGGACAATTCTATAGGTTTTCACAAAATATATAGTGGCCTATATCCATCATTTCAATATCATGCAGAACAATTCCAATGCTCTAAAAATGCCCTGTGTTCCACCTGTTCTTCTCTCTCACACCTCTCAGAACCTCTGTTAACAATTATCTTTATATCAATTTTAAAAGTATTTATGTTTCTACAATAATAATTGTAACTTTGATCCATGGTTGCCTACCCTCTTATGGTTGTTCATTCCTCAAACCTGAGGATTTTGGAATGGTAATGCCTGCTGTGCTTCAGATTGAGTGGGGGCTTAGATCTAATGAGGCATCTAGAAGACACTGTTTTGCTTGAAGTTATAGATACTCTTTGATTTTAGGGGTGAGGGTTGTCCGTATGGTAAGTCCAATGAACTGGATAGTAGGTGTTGGCTGCAACTATGCTGAGATTCAGGGCTCAATCAGCATATGAGCAGACCAAAGACTTAAGTTTCTGGGACATATATTTAATGGGTAAAGTGCTAGTAATGGGATCAGGGAAATTATAAATGAGTCTAAATCTGTTACATTGAGGATATGTTATCATATATATCAAGGAAAGTCCCAAAAAGATGGTGTGTTGATTTCTTGGAGTTGCGTGCCTTGCCTAAATGTCCAGATGCATCTAGAGCCCTCAGGAACAACCCTATTTAAGGCTTTGTGTACTGGGGCAGTTAGTGAGCTCTGCCTGAGCCATGCATACACATAACCTCTCGAATGACTTCCCAATTCACTTTGAAATCTCTTAGCCACAAAAAAATTCCTATTTAGTTTTCCCTCTTTTGCTTAAGGTCTTTTTCCAAATGCATTGCTGGTTGGAGTTTGGTAACTCCAACTCTCTACAGCCTTTTGGAGCTCACCACTCTCTACACCCTTTCTAGCTCCTTGAAACCTGATTTCCAGACTCTAACTCTGAGTCAGCTCAATAACCTTAGGTCATATCAGTGAGATCATGCAAGATTTGTCTTTTAGTAACTGGTTTACTTCAGTCAACATAAAGTCTTCAAGATTATCCATGTTTCTGCCCGTGTCAATATTTCCTTCCTTCTTACAGCTGAATAATATCTCACCATGTGCATATACCACATTTTGTTTATGCATTCCTTCCTTGATAGACACTTGGCTTTCTTCCAACATTTGGCAATTGTGAAAAATGTCACAATGAACATTAGTGTGCATTTATCTGTTTGCATCCCTGCTTTCAATTCTTCTGGATATATTCGTTGTTGTGGGATTGCTGGATCATATGGCAAACCTATACTTAGCTTACTGACTAGAGGATGCACCATTCTACATTCCACCAACCGTGGATAAGTGCTCCTACTCCTCCACCTTCTATCCAACACATGTAGTTTTCTATTGTTATTTTTTAATAGCAATCAGTCTAATAGTTGTAAGATAATATTTCATTGTAGTTTTGATTTACATTTCCCTATTAGTAATGTTGAGCATCTTTTCATATTCTTTTTAGTCATTTGTATTTACTCTTTGGAAAAGTGTCTATTCAAACCTCATTCCTATTTTTTAAATGGGATGTTTGTCTTTTTATGTTAAAGATGTAAGATTTCTATATATATGGTGGATATTAGGCCCTTATCAGATACAACATTTCCAAATATTGTCTCCAATTCAGTAGGCTACATTACACCTTCTTGACAATCTCCTTTGAATCACAAAAATTTCTAATTTTTAGGAAGAACAATTTATGCATTTTTTCTTTCATTTCTTGTGCTTTATTATTATTTTTATGAAACCACTTCCTACTACAAGATCTTGTATGATGTTTTCCTACATTATTTCTAGGAGTTTTATGGTCTTGGTTCTTATATTTATGTCTTTGATCCATCTTGAATTAATTTTGGCACAAGGCATGAGATGGTGATTCTCTTTTATTCTTTTGGACACCAATATCATGTTATCCCAGCACCATTTGTTGAAGAGACTATTCAGTCTCAGTTGAATGGGCTTTGTGGCCTTGCCAAACATCAGTTGGCCAAACATGCATAGGTCTATATCAGAACTCTCAATCCAGTTCCATTAATCAGTATGTATATCCTTGTACTGATAACATGCAGTTTTCACCACTGAAGGTTTTTAATCAGGTGACATGGCTCCTCAAATTTCATTTTCAAATTTAAAGATGTTTTTGACTATTCTGGACCCCTTTATATTTCAAATAAATTTTATAATTGGCCTTTCCATTTCAGTAAAAATACCGTTGGATATTTTATTGGAGTTGCATTGAATCTGTACATCAATTGTGGTATGATAGGTATCTTAATATATTTAGTCTTCCAATCCATGAACACAGAATATTCTCCAAATTTTTAGTTCTTCCTTCACTTCCTTTAACAATGTTGTGTAGTTTTCTTTTCAAAAATCCTTTACATCCTTAGTTGAGTTTAATTCTAAATATTTGTTTCTTTTATTTGCTATTTTATATGGAATTTTTCTTGAATTCCTCCCCAATTGTTCATTATTATTGTACAGAAATGCTAATGCTTTTTGAGTGTTGTTCTTATATCTTTCCCCCAACTTTGCTGAACTCATTTATCAGCTCTAGAAGCTTTGTAGATTTTTCAGGTCTTTCTATGTATAGAACCATGTCATCTTCAAATAGTGAAAGTTTTACTTCTTCCATTCCAGTTTGGATACCATTTATTTCTTTTTCTTGCCTAAGTGCTCAAGCAAGTAATTCTAATTTATAGTTAAATAAGAGCAGTGTCAGCAGGCACACTTGTCTTTTTCCAGACCTTAGAAGGAAAGCATTTAGTCTTTCACCATTCAGTATGATGTTCATGTTTTTGTTTTGTTTTGTTTTGTTTTGTTTTTCATAAATGCCCTTTATCATGTTCAGGAACTTTCTTTCCATACCTTATTTTGAAGTGTTTTTATCAAAAAAAGGATGCTATATTTTGTCAAATGTCTTTTCTCCATTGATATAAATTATCATGTGATTTTGTAGATACTCTCTGTTTTCTGGGATGGTCATTGTCCATTTTCATTCTGCTGTTAGTTATCCTGGTCAAGTCCAATGAACTGGAGAGAATGTGTTGTAACTGCTGAGATTCAGGGCTCAAGCAACTTATGAACAGTCTAAAGATTTAAGTCTCTGGGATATATATTTATAAAGTATAGTGCTAATTATAGGTTTAAATAAAAGGGACAGAAGAATAATCTTTAGGGAAATTGCAAATGAGTCTAACTCTTTTACATTGTGTAACATATATTCCAAGGTGTAGGAGTTTGGCATTGTTTATGAATTCCAAAAATAGATATTAAATTATGTTTGTAAATTGGTCTGTTTCTCTCAGCATATTATATTTTATTAACTTCAGAGGTTTCACTTTTACTTGATTAAATTATGTTTACAGCTTTGATTGGGCCATGCCAGTAAGATGTTGAGTCAATGCCACCTTGGTTGGTGGGGACTCAGAGAGAAAATGACATGGCAGAAGAGACAGAGTTTTGATGCTGGAGCCCTGGGAAGTAAACACACAGGAGAAGAACACATAGGAATAGAGCTGGCCCAATAGACACAGTGGAGGCCCTGGGAAGAGATTGAGCCTGATAGTCTCAAGCTAACCTTTTGGAAAGACCAGAGCAGCTGAGCTGGGAGAGAAATGAGCCCCAGGAGAGAGAAGGGACTTACACCATCCTACAGCTAAGAAGGGAAGGAGCTAGGACCATGGAGTCTTAGGTAGAAGAGGAAGGCTGAACCTTTGTAGGGACTGGCAGCCATCTTGCTCCAACATGTAGCAATAGATTTTGGTGAGGTAAGTAACTTACACTTCATGGCCTTGTGACTATAAGCTTCTATCCCAAATAAATACCCTTTATAAAACCCAATGGATTTCTGGTACTTTGCATCAGCACCCCTTAAGCTGACAAAGACCGAGTTTGAAACCAGAGAATAGTAGTTTTGCAATTACAAAAATGCTTGAAAGCTTTTATAAATGGATAATGGGTAGTTTTTTAATGAAATGTGAGCTGCTTGATGGAAAAGGCTTAGATTGCTTTGAAGAGAAAGTTGGTAGTAATAGGGAGCCTAAAGTTACTTTTGATAAAGCCTTAGAAGAAAATTGTGAGATTCTTGATAGTGAAGCCTAGATTGCTTTAAAAAGACTTTTCATAGGAATATTGATGCTAAAGAGACTTTTTATGAGGACTTAGAAGTAAATGATGAACCTATGTTTGGGAACTGGAGGAAAGGTGATCCATATTTTAAAGTTGCAGAGAACTTAGCAAGATTGACTTCTGGTGTTATATGGAAGGCAGAATTTGAAAGTGGTGAACCTGGGCATTTAGCTGAAGAGTGTTCTAAAGTAAACTCAGGGAATGTGTCTTGGCTTCTCCTTGCAGCTTATAGCAAAATGCTAGATGAGAGAAGTAAACTGAGAACTGAACTGTTGGGCACAACAAAACCCAAAACTGATTCCAGAAATTCCAAGCTTCTGGAAATCAAACCTCTAGGATAGTGCCCCATTTGAGGAATTGACTAAACATGGATCTTTTAAATCTGGATTGAAATTGAAGTTATCTAGGAAAGACATGTGGAAGATCTTACTGTCTGTTGGTTTGAACACCTGCTTCTTGCATGCTAAACCAACAAGCTTTTTGAGAGAGCTCTATGAACAAAACCAGTCATCTTGGACTAAAAGGGACATGTAGGGGAAAGATGGAAGGGAAAAAGTTTTAAGAGGAAAACCATTGAAGCTTATATTGGGAATTAAGACATTACCTTGGGCCAAGAGAGCAACCCCACCCATGTGTACAGAGAGGGTGAGTTTGCCCCAGCAGTTGAAGAGGGTGGATATTCCTGCCTGGTGTTCAGGGAGAGTTTTGCCACCCCAGGGTACAGAGAGGGTGGAGCAATTTTCCCATGGATAAGGGAGGATAAGGCCAATACCCCATATGTATGAAGGTGTTGGGCCTATCCCCCATGGATTAGGGAAGGTCAGGTCACCAACTTCTTGCTCTGAGAGGGTTGGGCCTGTATGCCAAAGGTTAGTGAGGATATTGTCTTCATTTCACTGTACTAGTGGGGTTAAGACTCTAGCCCAATGATTGGGTAAAGTGTGGCCATCACTCTAACACTCTTGGAGGGTGAGGTCTGGAGCTTGGTCACCACCCAGATGCTTGATAATTGTGGACCTAAGAAAATGACTGTTGGACAAACCTGTGGAAATGGTGGTTCCTCATGAGGCCCCAGGGAGAAGAAACCACCATCTTAAGAATGATTCTCAGACTCTGAAATCTAATAAAGTGTTCCCTGCAGGTTTACAGAACTGTAGGGAACCCATGACTCATGTTTCCCCTCCAATTTCTCTTTATGGTAATACAAATGTTTATCATTGTCTGTCTACTTGTATACTGAAAGCAGATAAATGGCTTTGTAAGTTTCAGAAGTCTACAGCCAGATGAGATTTTGCCCCAAGACAAAAGTATTTCTTTAAACTGATTGTGATATGACTTTTTACTTGCATTATTATTGATTTAAGGTTATTTGAAGATTGTAATGTCGTTTTGGAATTCAGAGGGTGGAGTGTAGCTGTTTGACATAGTTTATTAAATCCAAAAATAGATATTGGATTATGTTTGTAAATTGGCCTGTTTCTCTGGGCATAGTAGATTATATTAACTTCAGAGGTTTCACATTTACTTGATGAAATTATGACTTAGGCTTGATTAGGCCACATCAGTAGGACATTGAGTCCATGCCCCCTTGGTGGGCAGGTACTCACAGAGAAACAACATGGCAGAGGAGAAAGAGTTTTGATGTTGGAGCCCTGGGAAGTGAACACACAGGAGAAGATCACAGAGGAATAGAGATGGATGCATAGAACAGCAGATACCCTAGGAAGAGAGCAAGCCTGATAGTCTACAGCTGACCTTGTGGAGAGACCAAAGCAGCTAAGCTGGGAGAAAATGAGCCCCAGGAGAGAGATGAAAATTATGCCAGCCTACAGCTGAGCAGTGAAGGAGCTTGTACCATGGAGCCTTAGGAGGGAGAGGGAGGCTGAACCTTCACAGAGGCTGGCAGCCATCTTGCTCCAACATGTGGCAACAGACTTTGGTGAGGGAAGTAATTTATGCTTTATGGCCTTGTGACTGTAAGCTTCTACCCCAATAAATTCACTTTATAAAACCCATCAGATTTCTGGTACTTTGCATCAGCACCAATTTAGCTAAGTAATGCACAAGGTAAGGCCCATTGGCAGGGTGCTGAATTACTGAGATTGTCTGACTTGCCTATAGTGTCTAGATGTCTCTAGAGCCCTCAGGAGCCTCCTGATTGAGGCACTGTTTTCTCTGGCAGTCAATGAGATCCTCCTGAATCGTGCATAAGCATAACCTCTGGAATCACCTCCTGACTTACTTTGAAATCTGTTAGTCATAAAAATGCATTTGTATTTAATATTTCCACCTTTTGGTCAAAGTCTTTTTCCAAATTCATCACTAGTTAATAACTGAGTAATAACTGAGAAAGAATGATTTATTTTTGATGTTAAACTTTTTTTTCTGTATATATTGTATGTCTTTTTTGTTCCTCAGTTACTCCTGCCTAATTTTGATGATTTTTCATAAGTACCATTTTGGTTCACTTTCCTTTTCTCAGTTTAGCTTAGTTATTTACTTAGTGGCTATATTTGTGGTTTCAATTATCATTGTAAACTAATAGTAACCTAGTTCAAATTGCAACATCTTTGTTTCAGTGCTATGCAGATGTTCTATTCTACATATATCTGTTCCTCCCAATTTATAATGTTTTAGTCTTGGGGTTCATCTTTATATATTGTGTACCATTTATGTAGAATTTAATTTTAATTTTACATATTTGATTTTTTATTATTTAACAAATAAATTTTATTGATACATATTAATAAAGTATAAATCAATCCAATGTTTACAGTCAAAGTTATTTGGTATAATTTCATATTTATGCATTCACTTCAAACAATTTTACAGCATTTTCATTTTTCCAGGAATAATAGTAATAAAAAACAAAAAACAAACTAACAAAATTCATCATCTCTGAATCTCTCTCTGCTACCCCTGTCATACATAGCTTCTATTCTGTTTCCTTCTCTCTTATTTATATCTATATTTTGTAAAAACAACTTTATATATGCAATATAACCCTTATTTGTATTTTACATGAGGTTTCACTATGTTATACATTCCCATGCTACATTTTTTAGCTTTCTTTCTAGTAATATACACATACTTAGTCTTTCCCTTTCAACCATTGTCATACCAATATAATAGCTCTGTTATGCACAACCACCATGGTGTACTGTCATCATTGCCATTGACTTCCAAAGATTTACAGACAACCTTTTAACCAATTCTGCACAGATTAACTGTTAGGTTTCCGTTCTCTATCCTCATTCTATTTCTGATGATATATTCTAATTATTAACTCCACAAGTTTACATAATATATTTAGATCATAATACCACAATCATACAGTATTTGTCCTTTTGTGTCTGGCATGCTTCATGCAACATAATATTCTCCAGGTTCATCTATGTTGTCATATGCTTCATGGCTTCATTTCTTCTTACTGCTGCATTATATTCCATCATGTGTATACACCACAATTTGCCCATCCATTCATCAGTTGATGGACTCCTGGGATGTTTTCAACTTTTGGTAATCATGGATAATGCTGCTTTGCACAACAATTTGCACATGTCTATTCATGTCACTGCTCTCAGTTCCTCTAGGTATCTATCTAGGAATGCTATTGCCACATCACATGGCAAGTCTATATTCAACTTCCTTAGTAACTGCCAAACAATCCTACACAGTGGCTGTACCACTCCACATTCCCACCAACACTGAATATGTTCCTATCTTTCCACATCCTCTCAGTTACAGTTTTCTAACTTTTTAAAACTGGCCTGTCTAATAGGTGAGAAATGATATGTCATTGTAGTTTTGATTTGCATTTCTTTAATCACTATTGATGTTGAACTTTTTTTTTCATGTGTTTCTTCACCATCTGCATTACTTCTTTGGCAATCAACTTTTCATGTCTTTTGCCCATTTTTTTTTAATCAGGTAGTTTTTTTTTTTTTACTTTTAAATTGTATCATCTCTTTATATATCATGGATATTGAACCTTATAGGATATGTTATTACCACATATTTTCTCCCATTGAGTCAGCTGCCTTTTGACCCTGTTGACAAAGTCCATTGATGTACAAAGGTGTTTAATTTTGAGTAAGTCCCATTTATCTATTTTTTCTTTTGTTGCTCATGCTTTGGGTTTAAGTTTAAGAAACTACCACCTATTACAAGATCTTTAAGATATTTTCCTACATTTTCTTCTAGAAGTTTTATGGTTGTTGCTTTTATATGTCCTTGATACATTTTCACTTAATTTATGTATCAGGTGTGAGATAGGGTTCCTCTTTCTTTCTTTTGAATAAGGCCAACCAGTTCTCCCAGTACCATTTTATCAAATAGACTGTACTGACCCTGCTGGGTGGGCTAACAGTCTTGTGAAAAATCATTTGATTGTAGATGTGAGGGTCTATTTATGACTTCTCAATTAGGTGTCATTGGTCAGTCTGTTTTTCTTTACATAGGACAGTGCTGTTTTTACCACTGTAGCTAAGTAAGATGTTTATAATCAGGATATGAGTGTCCTTCAACTTCTTTCTTCTATTTTAAGACATTTTTTTTGCTATTCTAGGCCCCTTACCCTTCAAAGTAAATCTGATTATTGGCTTTTTCCACATCTGCAAAGAAAAAGCTGTTGGGATTTTTATTGGGATTGCATTGAATTGGTAAATTACTTTGGGTAGAATTAACATATTAACAATATTGTCTTCCAATCCATGAACATGGAAAATCCTTTCATTTATTTAAATCTTCTTCATTTGCTTTCTTAGCAATGTTCTGTTGTTTGCTGAATACAGGTCATTTATGACTTTGGTTAACTTTATTCCTAAGTATTTGATATTTTGGTCACCATTATAAATGGAATTTTTTTCTCATTTTCTCCTCAGATTTCACATCAGTATTGTATGGAAAGACTATTGATTTTTACATATTAACTTTGCATCCTGCCACTTTACTGAACTCATCTATTAATTCTAGCAGTTTTGTTGTGGATTTTTCAGGATTTCCTAGACATAGGATCATATAATCAGCAAATAGTGAAAGTTTTCTTTCTTTATTTTGTATTTGGCTGCCTTTTATTTCTTTATGTAGCCTAATTGCTCTAGCTAAAACTTTTAGCACAATATTGGATTTAAAAGTGACAGTGGACATCCTTGTCTGGCCCCTAATCTCATCAGGAATGCTTTCAGTCTTTAATCCTTGAGTTCATTGCTAGCTGTAGGGTTTTCATACATGCACTTTATTGTATTGATAAAGCTTCCTATTCCTAACTTTTGGAGTGTTGTTATCAAGAAAGGGTGCTGTATTTTGTCAAATGCATTTTCTGCACCAACTGAGAGGATCACGTGATATTTTCTTCAAGTTATCAGTATGATTTATTACACTAATTGATTTTGATGTGTTGAACTACCCTTGCATACCTGTGATAAAACCCACTTGATCATTGTCAGCCAATGGGGTGCTAATGTAAAGTACCAGAAATCTGTTGGTTTTTATAAAGGGTACTTATTTGGGATAAAAGCTTACAATTACAAGGCCTTAAAGAGAACAAGTCATGGTACCATAAGAGGTATTTTCTCACGCAAATCAGTTATCACATGTTGAAGCAAGATGGCAGGTGATTTTTATGAGTGTTCACCTTTCCTCTCTTTCAGCTACAGGCTGGCATAGGGCTTGATTCCTTTAGGACTCAGCTGCAGCCTATCAGGGGTATGGCTCATCTGTCTTCCCAGGATCACATGATTGAATTTCCCTCCTCTGCCATGGTGATGGAGCTCTCTCTCTTCCTGTGTATATTCTTCAGTGTCTTTTTGAGTGAGTGCCCATTTATATCAGCCTACCAAGAGGGTAGGGACATAACCTGACATACCCTATGGACATGGTAGAATCAAATTCCTAATCTTAACATAATTTAATGAAAGACATCTCAGTTGATTCTAATTCAACCAAAGGGGATCATGCCCAGCAGAACAGACCAGTTTTTTTGGGGGAACTCATAAATAATCTCAAACTGCCACACTCCACTGTTTCAATCCTGAAAAGATATTACAATATTCCAAAAACCTTAAATCTGTAACAATGCTATGTACAAAAACACATCCCAATTAGTTTATAGAAATACAATTTGTCTTGGGGCAAATTCCTTC
This sequence comes from Tolypeutes matacus, assembly GCA_026826555.1. Classification (NCBI taxonomy): domain Eukaryota; kingdom Metazoa; phylum Chordata; class Mammalia; order Cingulata; family Chlamyphoridae; genus Tolypeutes; species Tolypeutes matacus. The sequence goes on along the minus strand of JAKSZT010054023.1, from coordinate 2,482,288 downwards.
TGGCTGTAAGCCTGTGGTACTTACATAACAATTTATCTGCTTCCAATATACAAAGGGACAGACATAGGATAAACATTTGCATTAACACAAGGAGAATTTGCAAAGGAAAACAGTCACTTGTCCCCAACAGTTCTGAAAGCCTGCAAGGTATACTCCTTTAGATTTCAAAGTCTGAGACTCATTCTCAAGATGATGATTTCTTCTCCTTGGGGCCTCATGGGGGTCTACACTTTCACAGGCTTAGCCAATTGCCATTCTCTTGGTTCTGCCCACAACAAGCATCTGAGTTGTGACCAAGCTTGAGACCTCACCCTCCAAGAATGTGGGGCCACTGTTTCCTCAAACTCTAGGGTATAGCCTTAAACCCCTTAGTACAGGGAACTGGTGGCAACATTCTCCCTATTCTTTGGCATACAGCCCAAACCTTCTCAAAAACAGTGAAGTGGTGATCTGGCATTGGGAGCAGACTCACCCTCTCAGAAAAAATGGGGTGTTGATGTCACTCTCCCCAACCCATAGTGAATGTGCTCCACCCTTTTTGTAGCCTGGGTCAGCAAAACTATCCCTGAACAGCAGGTTGAAACATCCAACCTCTTCAAATGCCAGGACAAACATACCCTCTACATACACATGGATGGGGTCCCTGTCTTGGCCAAGGAGATGTCTTAATTCAAGACCACTGCTTCCATGGTTTTCCTCTTAAAGCCATTTTCCCTTCCATCTCCCCCTTCCATGTCCCTTTTAGTCCAGGCTGACAGTGGTTTTGTTCATACAGATCTCACAAAAAGCTTGCTGGTTTAGCAAGCTGGAAGTTGGGGTCCAAGCTATTAGACAGTAAGACTTTCCAAAAGGCTTTCCTGGATAACTGCATTTTCAATCCTGACTTAAAAGTTCCAAGTTTAGTTAATTCTCAAATGAGGTACTATCTTCTAGGGATTTGATTTCCAGAGGCTTGGATTCTCTGGAACCAGTTTCTGGTTTTGTTGTGCCCAATGATTCAGTTCTCAGCTTAACTCATTCATCTAGCATTTTGGTATTAATTGCAAGGAGAAACCAAGCAGCATTCTCTGAGTTTACTTTGGAAAGCTCTTCAGCTGAATGTTCAGTTTCATGATTTTCAAATTCTTTCTTTAGTAAAACATCAGGAGTCAATCTTGCTAAATTCCCTGCAACTTTAAAACATGATTGACTTTCCACAAGTTTTCAGTAGTTGTTTCATCATTTCCTTCTAAGGCCTTACCAAAAATAACTTTCAGCTCCATAGTACTACCAACAGTCTCTTCAAAGCAGTCTAGGCCTTTTCCATTAAGTATCTCACAATTCCTCCAGAAAATACCACTTACCCATTTATAAAACTGTTCCAGCATTTTTGGTAATTATATCAGATTTTACCCTGCTTCTGGCACCAAATTCTTTATTTGTCAACCATAAGGGTGCTGATGCAAAGAGTCAGAAATCTCCTGGCTTTTATAAAGGATAGTTATTTGTAAAGGCTTACATTTATAAGGCTCTAAAGTTTCCAACTCAAGGTACCATATGAAGTACTTTCTCACCCAAGTCAGTTGCCACATGTTGAAGCAAGGTGGCAGGCAATCTCTGCAAGGGCTCAGCCTTCCTTCCTCTCAGCTATAGGGTGGCATAGGGCTTGTTTCTCTCAGGGCTTAGCTACAAACTATCAGATGAATGGCTCATCTGTCTTCCCAGGGTCACATGATTGAATTTCTCTATTCTGCCATGGTGATGGAACTCTCTCTTTCAGTATATCTTCTTCTGTGTCTTCTTGAGTGTGTGCCCATTTATATCAGCCCACCAAGGGGACAGGGACTTAACCTTAGTTACGCCCTGCTCACATGGTAGAATCAAAAGCCTTAATCTTAACATAATTTAATCAAAGACATCTCAGTTGCATCTAAAACAATCAAAGTGTATCATGTCCAGAGAAACAGAACACTTTACAAATATAATCCTTATGTTTTTTAATTTAATCTGAAACTGCTATAATCATGGAGTATAATTATTTTAATGTGCTTTTTGATTCAGCTTGGATATATTTCCTTGAGGATTTCTGCATCTATATTCATTAGAGATTTTGGTTTGTAATTTTCTGTTTTTATACTCTCTTTATCAGGTTTCAGTATTAAGGTAATTTGGCTTCATAGAATGAGTTTGTTAGCATTTTTTCCTGTTCAAATTTTCAAAAGATTGAGGAAGATTGGTAGTAGATCATCTTTGAAGATTGTATTGTCCTCTTATCTCTATTGTTTTTCATGGTCTGTGTTAATGTCCACTCTCTCCTTTCTTTTTTAAAAAAATATTTTTATTTTTGAAGACGCTTTAGATTCCTGAGGGCTCTAGAGACATCCAGACACTTTAAGCAGGACAGACAAGCTCAGGAATGTGGCACCCTGTCAGTAGACCTTCCTTACTCTGGAATTTATGCTCTCCAATGTGATGGTCTTAGACTCATTTATAGTTTGCCTACACATGGATCTTCTGACCCTTTTATTTGAACTTATAATTAGCACTACACTTGCTAAATATATGTCCCAGGGACTTAAATCTTTTGTCCATTATGTGACGGTTGAACCATTTCTAATTTCTGATTTTATTCATTTGTACCTTCCCTCTTTTTTCTTTGTCAGGCTATCTAAGTGTTTGTCAATTTTGTTGATCTTCTCAAAGAAACAACTTTTGGTTTTGTTGATTCTCTCCAGAATTTTTGTTTAATCCTTACTATTTCTTTCCTTCATCTTGGTTTGGGATTAGTTTGCTGTTCTTTTTCTAGTTCCTCCAGGTCTGCAGTTAGAACTTCAAGTTTAACACTTTCTTCTTTTTAATGGTAAGCATTGAGGGCTATAAATTTCCCTCTCAGTACTGCCTTTGCGGTTTCCCCTAGGGTTTGATATGTTGTGTTCTCATTTTCATTCAGTTCAAGATATTTGTTTAATTATTTTGCAATTTCTTCTTTGAACCACTGCTTATCTAAGAGTGTGTTCTTTAATCTCCATATATTTATGAATTTTCCATTTTCTGTCCATTATTGATTTCCAGCTCCATTCTGTTATGATAAAAAAAAGCATTTTGTATAATTTCAAACTTTTCTAATTTATTGAGACTTGTCTTGTAACCCAAAATGTTCTATCTTGGAGAAGAATCCATGAGCACTTGAAGAGAATGTATATCCTGGGTGCAATGTTCTATAGATTTTAGAACATATAAATTGTTAACACTAGTCCCTTTATCACATTAATAAGCTCCCTGTTTCTTTAATCTCTGCCTATGTGTTCTATCCAATACTGAGAGTGGTAAAATGACATCTCCAACTATTATTGTAGAGACATCTATTTCTCCCTTCATGTTTGTCAGTGTGTGACTCATGTATCTTTGGGTACTCATGTTAGGTACATAAATATTTAGTATCATTTTTTCTTTGTGAATTGCCCATTTTATTAATATATAATGTGACTTCTTCATCCCTTATAACAGTTTTGCATGTGAAATATATTTTGTCTGATATTAGTATCTCTGCCCCAGCTTTTTTTAAGTTACTATTTGCATGTAATGTCTTTTCCAACCTTTCATTTTTAACCTGGTTGTGTCCTTATGTCTGAGGTGAGTTTCTTATAGACAAAATATAGATTGCCCACATTTAAAAAATCCATTCTATCAGTCCATGTCTTTTGATTGGGGAGTTCAATCCATTAACTTTCAATGTTATTACTCTATAGGCATTACTTCCTCCTTTTTTTTTTTTTTTTTTTTTTTGCCTTCTGGTATCATATTGTAATATCGTCTGTTTCTTTATCATTTAATTTACCTTTCCCAATATTCTTCATTTCTACAATTTTCTCCAAGTCTTTTGCTCTTGTTTTTTTCTTTCAGCCAGCAGTACTCCCTTTAGTAACTCTTGTAATTCTGGTCTTTTGGTAACATATTCTATCAGTTTTTCTTTGGGTGCGAAATTTTGAACTTACCCTCATTTTTGAAGAACAGCTTTTCTGGATCCAGAATTCTTGGCTGCCAGTTTTTCTTTTTCTGTACCTTAAATACACCATACCCCTTTTTCTCCTCCACAGTTTCTGATGAAATGTAAGCACTTAATCTTATTGAGTTTCCCTTGTACGTGTTGTTTTGCTTTTCTCTTGCTGCCTTCAGAATCCTCTCTTTATCTCTGACATTCATCATTCTGAATAGATGTTGTCTTGTGATAGGTGTATTTAGATTTATTCTGTTTGGGTTGCATTGTCCTTCTTAGGTATTGATATTTATATCTTTCATAAGGATTGGGACTTTTTTGGACATTGTTTTCTCAAATATTCTTTCTGCTCCCTTTCCATTCTCTTCTCCTTCTGAAACACTGATAAAGCATAGGTTTATGCATTTTGCATTTTCATTCAGTTCACTGAGATGCTGTTGCATTTTTTTCATTCTCTTCTCTTTCTGGTCTCCTCTGTTTTCCAGTTCAGATACTTTGTCTTCAAAATCACTAATTCTCTGCTTGAGCAATTCAAATCTGCTCTTATGTGTTTCTAAAATATTTTCAATCTGATCCATCATGTCTTTTGTTACCATAAGGTCTGTTACTTTTCTTTGCTGGCTTTCAAATTGTTCTTTATGCTCACCCAGTGCCTTCTTAACACCCTTCATCTCTTAAGTCATATTTTATTTAAATTCTTTAAATTGATTTAGGAGAGTTGTTTATCACTGATTTTCTTAAATCCTTTATCTCTTCAGGATATTTGGTTTGTTTTTTTTGGCTAGGGCATGTCTTCCTTTTTCCTAGGATACATTATAGCTTTTCACTGATGTCTAGGCATCTGAATATGTTGGTTAATTTACTCTGCTGGCCAATTTCTCTCTTTTGTTAATTTTTTTCAAAGCTCTTTGATGTTTGGTTCAACCTATTCTAAGTCTTTAAAATTGCCATTCTTAAATGATCAATGTTGGTCCAGGAACTCACTAATTTGCACAGATTTTCTCCCAGGAGTTAGAATACAGAGAGAACCAAAAGCAGTTTTTGTCTGTGAAAGTTCCAGACCAGTCAGCAGATGGCAATCGTTGTCACACCTTCCCACAGAAGACTTTCCTGTCTTTTGGTCTGGACATAGCTGACATTCAAAGCAGGATTTACTGGCCCAATTCACTGAGGAAAAGCTTCCCAACTCCTCCATCCTTTTCCCATGTAACAGCTGACAGGGAAGAAGATGTCTGTTCCTCTTTCACTCAACTGCTGTGGGCCAAGGCTTTCAGCCCTGCTTAATATCTTGGGGTTGTGGGAGGGGAGTCTTTCCTGGAAGTTGTCAGCATTTGATAACTCACATTTGTTGTTTCAGGTTCTTCAAGAGTCTCTGTCCCTCAACCTCCTGGGAACTGTTTAGCAGTTTCCTGGTCTCTATTTTTGTGTGTGTGAATTTAGCACTGCCCGCCTAGTCCAGTGCCATCTTCCCACAATCCCTCTCTTTCATTCTTGAAGGATAATTTTGCCATATAACAAATTATTAGTTATGTTTTCTTTTCTTTAAGAATTTGAAGTATGTCCTCCTATTGCCTTTTGGACTTCATGGTTCCTGATGAGATATAAGCTGTTTATGTTCTTGGGAATCCCTTGTATGCGACAAGTTGCTTCTCTCTTTTTGTTTTCAAATTCTTTATTTGTATTCAGATTTTCAGTTTAAACTTTTCTTGGTGTAGATCTTTCTGAGTTCAGTTTGGAGTTTTGTTGAGCTACTTAGACGTGTATGTTCATGTATTTTGTCTGATTCTGCCAATATTTCTTCAAATAATATTTGTTATGACTCTCTTATGTTATGATTCCAATTATGAATATGCATATGGCACTACTCTTGATTCTTGATAGTGCCCAACAGGTTATTGAGGCAGTGTTCCTTTTCCTTGATTTTTCCCTTCTTTTCTGCACTCTGTATAATTTCAGTTGTCCTATATTCAAGTTTTCTGATCTTTTCTTCTATCCAAATTTTTTGTTGATTTGCTATTTTGTGTTTTTCAATTCAATTATTATACTTTTGAGTTCCACAATTTCTTTTTGGTCTCTTTTTAACATTTTTAAGTCTGTATTTTGTTCAGACTATTTTTCCTTACATCCTATTATTTGTTGATCTTGGAGCCCTTTACTGATTGAACATATTTTAGACTGTTGATTTAAAGTATTTTTCAGACAGTTCCAAAATGCGACCTTCCTCAGGGATGAATGTGTCAAATTAATTTTATTCTCAATAATTGGCAATACTTTCATGATTCTTCAAGTTTTTAAAATTTATTTTGTTGAAATCTGGACATTCAGAGTACTTACTCATTTCATTTCTGGAAATCTGATTCTTCCATTCTTCTATAATTTCTTCTTTTTCCTATTGTTTAGGGCATGACCAGTTTTTTGGTAACTTTTCAAAACGATTTTTCCTTCCACAATGGAAAGCAGATGAATAGAAGTTACTTTCTCCTTAAGTCTCCTATGCTCCTCTGTCATGGGAGTTGAAATAATGGTGTTCATCTCTGGCAACCCAACAGTTATCAAAAATGAGATAAAACAGTGACCAGTAGTCACACTCCACTCCATGGTTTTTCAATGACAGCAACCTATTTGCCAGAAATGGCACCAGAAAATCACATCATGAAAGCAGAGTGTAGCCCTCTACAACTGCCTGCCATGTGGATAAGGGATGTAAGTTTATATCTGTTACAAGACATGTGAAATTCATGGATACTTATAGAAATTTATGAGCCTATTCATCCTGATCTTCCCTGGGTTTACTTTAAGTAATAGAGTAGACTCCAGAGTTCCATCATATTTGATTCAGTCTGTTGTTGCCATTTAAGTAGTAGTTTGGGTGGAGAGATTGATTTCTGGAGCTACGTTATCCAAGTTCTTCCACTCATCAGCTCCCTTCATCCATTTACTTTTTTTTTTTTTAATACATATATATTTTTTAAAAGGTGCTTAGATTACCTAAATATTACATAGAAATTACAGGGATTCCAAGGTTCCCCACCTCCCACACCTCCCAAAACATCTCACATGAACATCCTTCATCAGTATGGCTTATCACCCTCAATGGATATACACATCCTGGGGCCTTGCCACCAAGCATAGACCACAGTTCACATCATAGACCACACTCTCTCCCACATAGTTCTGAATGGTGTGTGTTGATTTAAAATGGCCTACATCCGTCACCACAATGGCACTCAGGACAACCCCCAAGTCCCGAAAAAGCCCTTGCATTTCAACTGCCCTTCCCCTCCCTGCCCTGAAAGTGTCCAGTGGCCACCAGCTCCAGCTCACTGTTATAATTTCTTCCATTGCTAGAATCACCATATGTGTACAACAGAATAACATTAAGTCCACTCTAGTCCATAGTTCTTCCCCCTATCCTGAGGGGACTGGGATGGTGATGTCCACTCCACCTCCAAGTGAGAGAGGGCTTATATCCCATGGATATGGTGGGTGGGATTATCCTGCCTGCAGCCGCAGGCCCTTCCATTCCCTGGGGTGGCCATTACCCATCATCGTTTTCTCACCAGGTGACTTGGATGAGTCCATTAAGCTGTAGGGTATGAGTTGCAGCTCCACCGAGATTCCAGGCTCAGCTGGCACATAGGTAGGCCAGAGGTTCCAGTCTCTGGAAGTAAACCTAAAAACTCCAGCATCACATATAGGTTTGAATAGAAGGGACTGATGAACCATGTGCAGGGAGGACTTATTTGAGTCCAACTCTATCACTCTCAGGAGCACATATTCCAAAATAGATCCCACTGATAAGGCATCAATCTCTGGGGCTATCCCCCTTATATAGGACCTGGGTATCTCCAGAGCCCTCAGGAGCCCCTCTGTGTGGGGTGATATACACTTTGGTATTCTATGAGATCCTACTGACGTGTGTGTAAGCGTTACCTCTGGGATGACTTCCTGACTCTCTTTGAAGTCTCTTAGCCACGTGAACTCATATGCCTTTTCCTTTTCCCCCTTTTATTCAAGGTCTTTTTCCAGTCATGTTGCCAGTTGGTACTTGGTATTAATCCCTCGTTGCCAGGGAGGCTCATCCCTGGGAGTCATGTCCCACATTGCGTGGAAAGTAATGCATTCATATGCTGAGTTTGGCTTAGAGGCCACATTTGAGCAACAAGGAGGCTCTCAGGTGGCAACCCTTAGGCACCCCATAACAGTAGGCTAAATTTCAATTACAAGAGCAAAGACTCATAAGGCTAGTCATCAATAACAAGAACTCATCAGTGGACCATCCTCTTTTGATAGACACTGTCCCTGCACTCAGGGGACTGCTGCAGCTCCCTTGGAGAATGTGGAAGAGCTCTCAAGGCTGGGAATTCAGATTCGCTCATTTATTGAGTGATTGTCCACACACCGTGACCATGCCCCATCACCCTTAATCTTTATATTTATATTAGGTTTTGTGTAGAAACGTATATACTTGAAGCCTGTTTTTAATGCTCTCTGGCGGTCTCTGTTTTTTAATGGTGGATTTAGACTATTCACTGTAAAAGTGATTATTGATATAGTTGAATTCATATCTTCCATATTTTTTTAACTCTCTTCCATTCTTTTCCCTTGTTTTTTTGTGCATGCATTTATTTAGTTTATTACATTCTATTTATACTACATTAGTTTCAACTCAGCATTTAATATGGTTATATTTTCACACTTCCTTTAGCATTTCAATTAAATTTATTTTTAAAATTCTTTTAGTTTTTGACCTAGAATTGGCAATATACATTTATAGCTAATCTAAGTTCATTTTAAATGACACTATAGTACTTCATGGGTTATGCATGTTCCTTATCTTGAGTAATCCCAATTCCTCTTTCCCATCACTTGAAACATTGCTGTCATTCATTTCATTCATCCAATATATTATTGATATTATCATTTTGATTTTGTTCATTTATTTGTTAGAACCATTAAGAAGGAGAAAATTAAAAATATTGTATTTTACTGTCATTTATTCCTTCTTGTTCACTCTTCCTTTTTATGTAGATAAAAATCTGAACTATATCAATGCCCTTTTCTCTGAAAAAGTTATTTTAATATTTTTTGCAAGGCAGGTCTACTAACAAAAATTATGCTGAATTTTTGTTTATCTGAGCAAGACTTTATTTATGTTACTCTAATGAAGTATAATATTGCTAGATACAGAATTCTAGTCCTTGATTATCTGCAGTTTGAAAATGATGATCCTGAGCAGATTTTTGGTATTTATTATGTTTGGTGCTCTCTGATATTCCAGAAATGTGGTTTGATGTCTGTCATTAATTTTGGAAAAGTCTAAGGTATTATTACTTTATACATTAATTCTGTTCTTCTCTCACTCTTATCTTTTTGGCATTGCCATTAAACATATGCTCTACTTTTAGGATTGTTCAACAGTTCTTGGATATTCAGTTACATCTTTTTTTTAAATTCTTTTTCAAGTTCTCTGATTGCTTTATTGGCTGATTATGTCTATAGATTTGCCCCCCAAATAGCATTAGTGTTTAAGATTTGTGTTTTTTTTATTTTATTCTTAAGAGTGATCATCTCTCTGCTTACATTTCCAATCTGTTCTTGCATATTATACACTTTTTTCCATTACAGCAATTAGCATATTAACAATAGCAGTTTAAAATTCCCTATCTGATAATTAATAAATCTTTGCCATATCTTAGTCTGATTGTGTTGCTTGTTATGTCTGTATACTGTATTTTTCATTTAGTATGTTTTGTAATTTTTTGTTGAAACTATATATGATATACCAGATAAATGAGATAAATTGACCATTAATATAAGGTTTTATGTTCACCTGGCTAGGCACTATGATGTACTTTCTGTTTGCTGTAGCTGTAAATTTTCAGTAAACTTTACTCTGGAAGAGACAGGCAAGATGGCGTTAGTGTAGGAGGGCGCAAACTGCAAGCTCCCAGGGAAAGGCAGATTGTGGACGGGGTCCTGCCTGGGGGTCTGTGCTGTGCACGCGTGGAGTAAGAAGCTTGGGACATCTATCTGCACGGATCGGCGGCGTGGACCGAACGGTGGAGATTCGTGAGTTTTGAGGCTGCCGGTGGAGGTTGGCACAGGCGGCTGAGCCCCGCGGTTATGGAAAAAAAAATAAAACAGCCATTTGGAGCCACGGGGGGGCAAAAAAGTTTCATTTTCTGGGGATCTGGCTGCCTGGCGCCCCTTGGACCTTGTGTGAACAGAGCAAACAAGCTAATCAGCACCCGGTGAACCGGAGGGGGGATTTTGGTCGGGCAATGCAGCTCATTTCCCTAGCCACCCAGGGATAAGACCCGGGCCGCTGCAGAGCCAAGAGGAAGGGACATTTCCCAAAAAAGGGAGCGTTCGGTTGGAAGACAGGGTAGGGTATTTTATATTTTTAGACATTGATCTGGCTGCCTGCACCACCCCATAGCTTTGGGGAGCAGATAAGCTGACCTGAAGCAGCATCAGGCTGAGAGCAGACACGAATCTGCACTCAAACTGATTTACTGAGCAGCCCGGTGTCGCTGGAGCTCGGCGCCAGAAGGGGCAGAATCCGCCATCTTTAGCACTCCGCACTGACTAACATCAGAGCTTCAGCTAACCTGGGGAGTCCGGAAAGTGGGATGTGCTTGATTAATTTCCACAGGCCCAGCTAGGGTCCCTTCTGTAAGGGAGTTGGTCTAGAGGAGGAAATATTTTGGTTCCTGCATTTGGCTAAAAAAAAAAAAAAAAAAAAAAAAGTGAGGTCACCTCAACAATTGAAAAATAAATTCTTTTTAATTTAGTTTAATAGCTAAAAGCTGCTTCAGGACCTGCATATAGAACCCTGTGGGGAAATTCATTGATAAACACAAGTAGGCAGGAAGGATCCACGTGGACCCTAGGGGAGTCATTGACCCCACTTAGCTCTGTTTGACTGCTTGCCTGTGTGGATCTTTGGTTTCTCTCTGTTACTTTCTGGTCTATTGCTATTATTCCCGTTTTCTTCCCCCCTTCCTTTTTCCTTCTATTTTTTTTTTAATAGGTGCTGCCAGCTGGTCGCTTCTTTGCTGGGCTTCTTATTCAGTAATTTCCCACTCACTGTATATATTGATTCTGTATTACAAATTATGGCTTATCCTTCCTGCATCTTTCTGCCTCCTGTTTTCTGTTGTGGCTCTTAGAGACAACATTTATTCATAGGCCCACAACTTAAGGGTGTCAACTTCTATCCCATCAATTTTGTTTTCTTCTTCTACTTTTTTCTTTTTTTTTATTAGTATTAACTTTTTCCTTTCAGAACTTTCTCTATTATTTCTCTCCCGCCTCAAAATTCTAGCCTTCTAAATCACTATATATATATATAT
>JAKSZT010054023.1:2441678-2465954 GCA_026826555.1 Tolypeutes matacus | reverse complement strand
ATCAGAATGGCAGCTATTAAAAAAACAGGAGACACTAAATGTTGGAGAGGATGTGGAGGAATAGGAACCCTCATCCACTGCTGGTGGGACTGCGGTATGGTCCAGCCACTGTGGAGGACAGTTTGGCGGTTCCTCAGAAAACTAGCAATAGATCTTCCGTATGATCCAGCAATTCCACTGCTGGGTATATACCCAGAAGAACTGAAAACAAAAATACAAACAGATATATGCACACCAATGTTCATAGCGGCATTGTTCACCATTGCCAAAAGTTGGAATCAGCCCCGGTGCCCATCAACAGACGAATGGATAAGCAAAATGTGGTACATACATACAATGGAATATTACTCAGCTGTAAGAAGGAACAAAGTGCTGACACATGGAATAACATGGATGAATCTTGAAGACCTTATGTTGAGTGAAGCAAGCCAGGCACTGAAGGATGAACAGTATATGACCTCACTGATCTGAACTGAGGAAAGTGAACAGTCTCTGAGAACCATTGTCTGAAAGATAGGTTAACAAAGGAGAGTAAGAGAAGAGCAGGCTTTGAGCCATCACCCATATGGACATAATCTATGGTAAAGGGATAGAGTGTGGTTGCATGTTGGGGGATGGGGCAAATGAGTGGTGGTGTTCCTGGGTTTGGTGATGCAGCACTGCGGGGTGGGTGGATTAGGAAGGGCTGGTTCAAATCCCCAGGGCATGTAACTGTGAATCTTGACTTTCCATGGGTTGGGAGAGGGTGGTATCATGGGCCCTGGGGGGCTGTGGAGAAGGGAACAGTCAAGATCTAATGGGTTGTTTGGTGGTCATGCGGAAGGTTTTTCATTACCTTACAGTAAGGGACACAGGACATGGTAAATATCATCGAAATTATTAAATTGTATCATCTTAATTGTAAACTATACTGTAAATCCCTGACAATGTTTAGTTGCTATATTTTGCTATCTGCATAACAGTTATAACAATGCTAACAACCAAAAAAAAAGGGTGGGGGAGTCAATATGGGGTGGGTAAGGGGGGTGGTTTGGTATCTGGGAGTCTCCGGCACTCCGTGTGTGACTTTGCTGTGACCTAAAACTTCTTTGAAAATTAAATGAAAAATTGGGAGACAATGGGGATTGAGAGGAGGAAGGTGTCATGGTACACCAGACATCCGATAACACAGTGATAAAGGGAAGGAAGAAGGGGAAGAAAGAAAAGAGAAAGGAAAAAAAATGAATATATATATTTTAAAGGCATTTCCTTTGCTTTTTTGCCCATTTTTTGAATGTCCCAATCCACTAATTATATTTTATTTTGTTTTTTTCTTTGTTTGATTATTTGTTTTTTTTTCCTTCTCTTTTTTTTTTTCCCCCTGAGTTTCCTTGTTTTTGTCTCTTGCATGTAAGCTTATCACACTTGTTTCTTTTTCCTAGTAAGTGTATTTGATTATTTTATGGACTAAATGTTCATGGAGGATTTGGATCACAGAAGGGTTACAATGGGTACTGCGGGGGATTATTGGGCGGGGGTGTCTGGCAGTGGTTTCCTGGAGATTGGTTCATCCGAATATACATGAAAGATATACAAAGGATCGGGGGATGGGGCATGGTCACGATGGGTGGATAATCACACAATAAATGAGGGAATCTGAATTCCTAGCCTGGAGAGCTCTGCCACAGTCTCCAAGGGAGCAGCAATAGTCCTCTGAGTGTAGGGACAGTGCCTGTCAAAATAGGATGACCCACTGATGTGTTTTTTTTATTGATGAGTCTTTGCTCTTGTAAATGAGACTTAGCCTGCAGTTGTGGGGTGCCTAAGGGTTGCCAGCTGAGAGCCTCCTTGTTGCTCAAATGTGGCCTCTCTCTAAGCCAAACTCAGCATATGATTGCATTACCTTCCCCCCAACGTGTGACATGACTCGCGGGGATGAGCCTCCCTGGCAATGAGGGATTAATACCAAGTGCCAACTGGCAACACGACTGGAAAAAAACCTTGAATAAAAGGGGGAAATGGTAAAGACAAATGAGTTCAAGTGGCTAAGAGACTTCAAAGAGTGTCGGGAGGTCATCCCAGAGGTAACTCTTATGCACACCTCAGTAGGAGCTCATAGAACATCTAAGTGCCTTTCACCCCACTCACTGGGGTCCCTGAGAGCTCTGGAGACACCCTGGTCCTATATAAGGGGGGATAGCACCAGAGACTGATGCCTTGTCAGTGGGTTCTATTTTGGAATCTGTGCTCCTGAGAGTGACAGAATTGGACTCAAATAAGTCCTCCCTGCACACCGTTCACCAGTTCCTTCTGTTCAAACCTATATGTGATGCTGGATTTTTTGGGTGTACTTCCCGAGACTGGAGCCTCCCACCTAACTATGTGCCAGGTGTGCGTGGAGTCTAGGTGGAGCTGCAACTCCTACCCTACAGCTCAATGGATTCATCCAAGTCACCTGGTGAGGAGACAACGATGGGCAATGGCCATCCCAGGGAATGGAGAGGGCCTGCATCTGCAGGCAGGATCATCCCACCCACCATATCCATGGGATATAAGCCCTCTCTCACTTGGAGTTGGAGTGGACAACACCATCCCAGTCCCCTCAGGATTGGGGGAAGAACTATGGACTAGAGTGGACTTGATGGTATTCTCTTGTTCACATATGGTGATTCTAGCAATGCAAGAAATTATAACAATGAGGTGGAGCCAGTGGCCACTTGACACTTTTGGGGTAGGGAGGGGATGAGCAGTTGAAATACAGGGGCTTCTTTGGGAGTTGGAGGTTATCCTGAGTACTGTTGTGGCAACGGATATAGGCCATTTTAAATCAGCACACACCACTCAGAACTGATTGGGAGAGAGTGTGGTCTACAGTGTAAACTGTGGTCTATGGTTGGTGGCAAGGCTCCAGGATGTGTAGGTTCATTGAGGGTGGTGGGCCACACTTGTGGGAGATGTTTGTGTGGGATGTGGTGGGAGGTGGGCAACATGGGAATCCCAGTGGGTTCCATGTAATTTTTTGGGTAATCTAAGCACCTCTTGAAATATATGTATATATATATATAAATGACATTTTTGTAAGCAAATACACATATATGCATATATATTTATATATCATTTTGCAAATGTTTGTATGTATTGTGAGAATTTTGATTTTTACCCATAATTAAAAAAAAATTTACTCTGATATCTTCGTGTCCTCCATTATCTTTAGTTTTTTCCAGGAACTTCATAAATAAGAGGCCAGACTTTTCAGTTCTTTCTTTTCCAATCCCCTGCTATTATATTGGAACTCTATTCATATAATGGTAAGGTGGCATAAGGGAGGGGAAGATTTTTATATTCCAATGATTTCATCTCAATCTTTTAGTAGGTTTTTGCTTCTAAGCAATACTATTTACAAATTGATTCTCAGCTACCCCTTTAAGGCAGACAAGCTTTCTGGAGGTGGATGCACATCAAGGGCTAGAGGGCTGGCATTAATTTTCCTCTTTCTCTGTCAGTTAAGTTCTGACAAAATGGATTGATTTGAGAGTAGTTGTTTGTTAAGGAGAGTAGACTACCATTGACATGTTCCAAAATGGTGAAGTGTACCCTACCATTGCTGGAAGGATGAGGAGAATTTCCTCCATTCTTCACAGGGAGAATCTGGTGGCAATCTAGGAGGTAAAACTGAGGAATTCATGTGAACTTCCTTTGAACTGAGACCCTGAAGTCTTTAAAATAATTGTTAGCCCGAACAGTGCCTACTCCAACTCATCAATTAAAGTCAAGCTTTCTTATTGTTACTGGCTGCAAGCCAGAGCTTTTTTCCTGGTCTCCTCCTCCAGGAAATCTATGGTTTTTATTAATCCACCTCCCTCAGTTGGGGGATAAATGGTTTGATCTGTGACCTCAATTCTCTAATGGATCTAAGAAACATTGCTTGTTTTTCAGTTTGTTCCATTTTTTTTCCTGGATGATAGGATGGCAGTGATGGCTTCTAAGTTCCTCATTTCCTAGACTGAACACCAGAAACTGCACAATTAACATTGAAGACCCCTTTTAAATAAACAAAGTATTTCAGATAATCTCCTAAGAAATTCAACTCTGCTGCCTGGTAATTGTTCACTCCAAGGAGGAGTTTTTCAGCATAGGGAGGAAAAACTTCAATGTCTTTTATGCTGGACAAAAGCTTCTCCTGGCTTCACTCACACTAGGAAGGCTCCTGTGTGGTGTGTTATTGCTGATCAGGTTCTAGATATGACTCAGAAAACCTTGATTTAAAGAAAGAAGCCTTATCTGTGTGATAACCCCAGAAAGGGGTCAGTCCCATAGTCTAGCTCCATGGCCCAGCACTTTGATGGTGTCAGCACTTTGTTGAGACCCACAATCAGAGGAAAACCATTAACTTATATTCTATCACACCAAGGAATGCTCCAGGCTCAACTTGTATTTTTCCTGCCCCTCCCTGGAACAATTCACTCTCCAAAGGGCAATAAGTCAATTTATTGTAGAATTTTCTTTATAAATCAAAATCTGTGTGTGGGTCTTTCCATTGATATCAGGGTGTCCTTGCTTCAGGTCTCTCACAGTGGACATACTAGGATACACACATTTACAATTCCAGGCCAGAAACGTATATGGTTATTACTGTATCTATCATACCAAAAATTTTAAAAATAAAATGATTTCTTATTGATACCTCAAATGCCAAAACCACAGGGTTTATTCTGCCTCCCCTAGACCCATTTGTGATTATTTCTCTACCATGTGAGAGACCAAGATCTAATTGTCTACTACATATTTACAATTTGTCCAAAACACATAAATAACAAAAGGAGCTGATGAATTTTTACACTGTACCTGAGTGTGAAGCAAATTTACAAACTTCAGTACTGTGTTTGCAGTTCTTCCTGTTGTTACCCTTACAGAATCCAGTCATAACACTGTTTTCCAAGGTCATGTTCCTTTCTTCACATTTCCTTCTGTGTGGACATATGATTTGTTTAAAACAAGTTAGATCCATATGTCACAATCTGCACTCCCTTTCCACAACACCAACAATCACTGTAAGATATTTGTGAAAAGGGCTAAAATGTCTCTATATCACCAGAATTATCCCCAGTCATGAATGCTCACTGTTACTCAGCTTGTGACCCCAGGGATTAATTATCACAGAACCTTCATGCCCTACTCAGGCAGATTCTTAGAAGGTGACAAGATCTCAGGGATGGATCTCATCATGAAATAAGAAATGGTAACATTCTTAGTACCTGTGTATTGTTCTTGGTTGGAATAGGATTGGTGTTTTAGGGGATCAGTGCTGGGGCACTGGCTGCCCACATGTCATCAAGGACAGGAAGAGGATTTATGGAGTGACTGGCACATCTGACACTAAGGTTCTCACATCACTCAGCCAAGGAACTAAATGCCCTTTCCATTGATATCAGGGAAAGCCTTCATACTCTGATTGAGGCACAAAGGGGCCAGTCTTCATCAGCAGGTCATTGGCACAGGGCTGTTGGTGGTCTTCACCAGGCTCCAGGTTCTACCAAGGGTTGAGGTCCACATGTTCATGGCTTCTTACTTGCACTGTTTCAGATTTTTCTTTCATAAATGCTTTCCTCATGAATCAAGGCAATGACAAACCTCTGGCTGCTTAGCCAATTTTAGGAAAACCACAGGCATTGGCCAAATCTGGGCTATGCCAATTTTTGCAAGGCTCAAAAGATAACAATGGTTTTGTTTTTTCAAATAGTTGAATTAAATCAAAATAATGATATTTCAGGTTATATGGAAATTATATGTAATGACACTTCCATAACCATACATAAGATGTTATTGGGGAAGCAGCTGTGGCTCAATCAGTAGGGCTCCCATTTACCATATGGGAGGCCCTGGGTTCGGTTCCCGGGGCCTCCTGGTGAAGGCAAGCCCGCCAGCACGGCGTGGTTAGCTGACCCAGCGAGCACAAGCAGCAAGGGGGGGATAAATGAATAAATATATAAAATCTTTAAAAAAAAAGATGTTATTGGAATATAAATTTGTGGATTTTTTTCTGTGTTGCCTTCAGCTCCTTCATCACTATAGCATCAGAGATGAGTAATCTAAAGTTAGACTGCATGTCCTACAAAGCCACAAAATACAATCTCTGGCCCCTTTTGGAAAATGCTTGTCAGAACCTGCTAGATCCTATTGCCCAAAGGAGATGCAGAACACTATCTACTTAACCCCAGAAAAGTCTAAGGCCTCATGTGCCCTTTCCTTCCTGACCTCAAGGAATTCAGAGTCTCATTGGTGTAGTCTATGATCACATATGGCCCTTCCAAGCTGCTCCATCTCACAGAAATTGTCTTCCAGTTTGTTGCTTGTCAGTATTCCAGGTCAATTGGCACAGGAGACAGTGGCTGGTGGTGCAGAGCTCTTCTCAGGTTCACTAAACTGCTGACATCTTCTGGATATCCTCATCTCCTGGTTGGTTCTGATTATACTATCCACACACCTTGACTCAGGAAAGGGGTTTCATGCCTTAATCCTCTCCTTCTTGTTTTCAGGATGGGTTTTGTCTATCACCCAGGCTCACAGAGATGGGGTCATACTCAGGTTTCTTGCTTCATCCTCCTCCTCTCATTAAAAGCCCTAAGGCCCTCATGCCTCTGCCTCTAATCATCTTCATGATCTTAGCCCCTGATACTCTCATTTACCACGGACAGTTCTCTTAAACCTCTTCATGTTTATTTCGGCAAATGACCCATTCTTTAGAAGTTTATAATTGATGGAACTGTGGAAGGCCCTGGCTACCAACTGGACATGGGGGTGATGGAGCTTGTGCCTTCTTGGCCCACTGACCTGGCACACAGCACAGCATACACAATTATCAATGTTCACTGCTCTGAAGGTTGCAGGGGCTCAGCCCATCTCTCCATGTCCCAAGCAACCTCTTACATCCAATTGACAGTTCACATCTGAACATGGGTCCCAGAGCAAGTGTCACCTCCTGACAACATTTCACTGGATGCTAGGAGAGCAAGAGTGTTGCATGTTCATGTTTCTGCCAGGGTGTAAGGCAGTGCCTGACCAATGTGGGAGAATGGAAGCCCAGCTCTCTTGCCTTGAGTTGTACAAGTTGAAGTAACTTAACATTCAAGTGCTCCCTGAAGCATCAGGCTGAGGCTGGGACCTCACCTGGAATCAGACTCTTGCCTGGTTACTTCCCTTCCCTCCTTGGCTTCCTGGAACCATCTCCATAATAAATCACCAATACAAAGCTTGTAACTCTGGGTCCAATTCTATGAATTCATACCCAGGTCACCCTGCTACCAGCTCTGATGGCTGAATAAGTGTTCATGTTGAGAAACACCTTCTGATTCAAGTGAACAGGAACACCAATTCAGAACACATGTTTCCTGGATTGAGTTATTTTTGGAGGGGTCTCCTGGGCCACCTTTCACCTTTCCCCACTCAAGGGACAATGCACTTTCTCTGCCTTTCAAAGCACTTTCATGCAAGTCCTATTATATCCTCACATTTTCACATCTCCTGGGAATTCCCTTTAAAGTGATGCAATTTCTTTTTAAGTCATAGTTTTAGAGAAAGACCCTTGTCTATCTTCACCTTCCCTAGACCATCAACTCACCTCACCAATCCACTACAACCTCTTAGGAACAGACCTTCTTCTGAAGAACTATGTGGGGAAATGTTTGCTTATGCAGCTCAGATTTCGGTCTTGCCTGCCACTTTGATTTCTTGACTTCCAAGCTATGAAACAGAGCTGGATTTTGTGGTCATAAGACCACAAGCAGATGAGTGGTCCAATTCTAAGACTTATGCAAAATCACATTTACTGTCTGTTGTACAACTTCAAAGTCCTCCTGGACATGCCATTCATTCCACAAATGTTTATTAAGCACCTACTTGTTTCCAGGCACTCTGCTTCATGCTCAGGATGAATTAGGCAGACAAGGCCCTCACACACAAAGTGCTTACATTCCAATGTGGGGAGGTATTCATTCATCCACCTGGCACTTAGTAGGTGCCTCCTACATGCCAGATACTGTCCTAGATGCTAGGAATACAACAGTGAACCAGACAACCCCCTTGCCCTCAAGGATCTTATATTCCAGTAAAATATAAAAGAGTAAATAGTAAACAAGATATTTTGACATAGTGCTTTCACAAAGTGGACACTTTAAAAGAAACAAAGAGAATAATATTGTGTGACTAGGTGGACGAAAATGTTAAGATAAAGTGGCAAAACAAACTCTCTGAAGTGGAATACCATCTGAGATTTGCATCATGTAAAGGTTTAATGTAGGTGAAGTAACAGAGGGCAAGAGAGGTACACCAGCAGGCATTTTGAAAAACAGAGTGTTGGGTGGTGGGACTTGAAGATAAGATAGTGTAAATGGGGAGCAAGGTTAAAGGAGGTGGAGCCAGATCATACAGGGACTGGAGACTTTATAAGATGTATGAGAAGAAACAATTGCAGTCTATAATTTGAAGAAAGTTCTTGGGAAAAAGGGGAGAGGACCTTGGCATAAATTTGTCAATCTCCAAACTCTTTCTTAATTCTGAAGTTCATGACTTCTCCCTTCAACAATATATACCAGGGAAAATGATACACTAGATCAAGATAACTTTCTTAAAAATTAAAAAAGTAAAAGTCACACAAAGTTTGTTCTATGAGCGTAAAGGAATTAAATTAGAAATCAACAACATAAGGGGATCTGGAAAATACTCCAAAGTTTGGATACTATGTAACACCATGGCTCAAATAGGAAATCAAAAGAGAAATTAGAAAACATTGTTAACTTAATGAAAATGAAAAGCACAACATATCAGATCATGTGTGATGCCCTAAAACAATACTTAAGGATAAGTTTATAGCACTATATTCTTATGCTGGAAAAGAAGAAACATTCAGGTGAGGTCATTTCCAATGTCTAACTTCACCCATGAGCAATAGTACTCAAATAGCATAAGCAGTGGAAGGGCAGAAAGAGATTTTGATGTTTAAAACATTTCTCTGTGTAACACCAATTGTTCCTGAGTATGTGTAGAACCAAAACTCTCACTCATTGCTGGTGAAACAGCAAAAGGGTACAACAATTTTGGGGGGAAAATTAGCATTTTCTTATAAAATCAAACATTCACATTCCTTAAGACCCAGAAATAACACTCCTAATCATTTACACAAGAGAAACAAAAACACATCTGCAGAAGGACATGTATGCAAATGTTCATAACAGCTTTATTCATAATAGCCAAAAGTTAGAAAAAAATACAAATGCCCACCAACAGGTTAGTGAATAAATAGAATGTGGTGTATTCATCCAATGGAAAACTAATTAAAAAATGAACAAACTAATGAGACCTGCAACAATATGAATGAATATCAAAAATGATATACTAAGTGGAAAAAAGATCTTGTTCTCTATAATTCCATTAATATGAAGTTCTAGAACATGCAAACTGATTGATGATGAAAAATAAGAACACTGATAGCTTCAGTAAGTAATAGGATTGGGATTGACTTGGGAAGGATGTGGAAAAAATTCTGGGATAGTAGTTATATTCTATAGCTTGAGAGGAATTTGGGTTACCCAGCTGTATTCTCTTGTCATAACAGAAAATATGCACATTTATTTATGTATTTCATTGAAAATTTTACCTTAAAGAGAAAAGAAACTATAAACAAATGGTTTACACTAATTAAGAATCATGATGGAGTATTTAAGGAGAAGCAAACTGATGTTTGAAACTTCCTTTGAAATTCATAAAAACAAGGTGACTTGATGAATGGATAAGTAATAAAACAATTGTAGGAACAAGTTAATGACAGAATTTAGGTATTGCTCAGATGAGAGTTAACTGTAAAATTCTTTCAATTTTGCTATATGCTTGAAAGCTTTCATTATAGCATCTTGTGAAATCTATAACTCTGGATACAGGAAAGAAACATAATCTTGGGTGGTCAAGAATACTTGTATACAGATGAGGTGTAAGATGTTGAGTTATCCAGGAGGGATGCTAGGACATCTTTAGGTTACTGTTTGAAATGAGAGAAGCAGCAGACATGAGAGGTGTTCAGATTCAATCAATAGGGTTTGATGATGCTTTGGATAGAGAGACTAGGAAGAGGAGGAAGAATGTTTCAATAATTGTGGCTCCTAGAATTAGATGGGGTCCCAAGACTCCCACTCTGAAAGAGGAAGAGGACAGTGTCATCCACACTTAAAGGTTTCAGCATTGATCCATGGTACTGATGTGTGGGTGGAAACATCAGCAGACATTGGATAGAGGGTGTGTCTTGTGTACTGCACTGGTTCTCCTGCCATGCCTCCTGGCCACTTGGTTTCCCTTCCTTTCTATGCTAAGTTCTTGCTCCCCTGAGTCCCTAAGGGCATCAAGAGTTAGTTCTTTGGATAGTATAGTTAGCTTCACCACCGAATGATGGCCAGTTCCATTGTGTGAGCACACTGTTTATAAGTCAATTACCTGAATTACATTCTACCTCTTGCCACTTGCATCAGATTCTCAAAGTGATTTTCTGAAATTAACTCAATAACAAAGAAAAATTCACCATCATCACTTATTTTCATTTTTTTTTAAATTTTCAGCATGCAAATATTTTAATTATAGCACTTCTGCAATTTTACTATTTGCAATTACATTTCTTTTAGCAGTAAGCCATAAATTGAAGATATAATTTGTTCAGGTGAGTCTCAATTATTCAAATCTGAAATTTCCATTACTCCTAAGAAGACGAAATGCCTTCTAAGGAAGGCTTGTTTTTTCATCCATTTTTTTTTTCAGGCTACAGAATGAAGACCGTTTGAATTCTTAACAATGCCATTAAGGCAGCAGGTGCATTATACATAATGCTGACCCTAGAGCAACCTTGCTTTAGTCCCAGGGGAGAGAAAAATTTGCTTAATTCCAAAAGAATTTTTTTCTGTAATGCAAAGAGAATTAAATAATGAAATCTGAGACCTTCCTGCAACTATGCCAACTTCCTTTCATTTAACAAATGTGGAAAACACTCTGCTGAGGGCCACTTTTACATCTTTGTTCCTTTGATTGTAGATGAGTGGGTTCAGGGTGGGGCTGATGGCTATGTATAGGATGGAGATGACTTTGCTATTTTCCACAGAGGACCCAATACTGGGGAGGAAATAGGTATAGATAGCAGTGGAGTAGTACATATAGACCAACAGGAAGTGGGAAGAGTAAGTGAAGAAGGCCTGGCCCTTGCCCTCAGCAGAGTATATGTGCAGGATGCTGGCAATTATGAAGGCATAGGATGCCATGGTGAACAAGAAGTTGACCACCCCAAAGAAAACATCTGCAATTACAACCATGATGTGAACAGCTCCAAGGGGTCCTGGGGTGCAAAGAGCCACTGGGTGGCAGGAAACAGCAGCACTAGGTGGATGTGCTGTTCTCTCCACAGGCTGGTCCTGCTAAGACTCTGCAGGGATGCTGCCCTAGGAAACATATGCTTAAATGTTAACATAGGTTCCTACAATAAGGGAGACAATCAGAAAATTAACTCTCCCCTCTGGGACTTCCCCATGTAACCTCTGCTAGCTACACATATTCACCACCCCATAACAGCATCTCCTTTGTGTATGAGGCTGGACCTGCATTGCTCAGTAACTTACATACAAAGTGAAGCCTCTTTTCAATATAATGTGAATATTTCCTACATTATTCTAACACATGAAATTTATGGGAGACTGATCAGGAAGCATAGGGTGTTGGGCTTGTCTGGAATTGTGACATGCAAGATGCACACACCCATTGAGCATATCAGTAGGCTCCAGGCCTCAGAACTCCCAAAAAGTAAAAACCAATTCCACTGGAGATTGGGCAATGTTTCACAGAGAAGATTGCCCAAAGATAGATGGATTTCTCGTACACAGAGGGGTTAAAGTGGGCAGAGGGATAGGATAAGGAGGGGAGATTGGCTACCCTGAGGGGAACAATAAATTGGGGCAAAGCCTGGGAAGTGGTCTCGGCAACTTGAGCAATTTGAGTATTGGGGACAGCCACCAGCTTCAAAGCAGTTTGAGGGCACAATCAGAGAACAGCTGTGCATTAACTTGGAAGCAGACACTTCAGCCAAAAGCCTCAACTGCTCAACTCTGCCTTCTCCATTCCAGGCTGCACCCCAGAGTATGTGGGGGACAGGATTGTAGGTATCCAGGGCTGCTGTCTGACAAGCTGGATCTTGCCACCTGCAGGAGCCCAAATCCTGGCTCTAACTCCACCCAGGTTCTCCTGAGCTCTATGAGAAGTTTCTTCATTCAGTGGGTGACAGCATGTGCCAGGGACTGTGGATGCAGCAAAGAAATAAAGAAACCCAACAAAACCTTAACTTTTCTCAGCAATTCTGACAATGCACCACCTAGTTCCCAGGCTTTGGAGACCTCACAAATTTGTAAATCTGTCCAAGATCCCATTCCTGACTGGGGATGCTCCAGCTGGATAGGATTCAGCTCAGAAGAGGAGACCATGTTCCTTGAGCTCCACACCCTGGTCCATCATCCCCAATGTTAGCATTTCCCTCCCCTCACCTGAGCCCTACACACCCCAGGCTCAGGCATCACAGGGAAGAAAGAGGGTCAAAGAGCCTACCCTGGGTTTCTACATGGGTAAGGACTGCATGGAACAAGGACCTACCTAAGCAGGCATATCATAACCAGGGTCTGGTCTCTCTCCAGGGTTCCCTGGACAAAGATGCTGCAGATTTGCAGGAATGTGTACCTGACAGTGAATACCTGGTGGGTGGAGCATAGGAATAGACACATTTGGGATTCTGTGATAGTCCCAACTGTGGCATATTCACTACCCTTAACTTTGTTACCCCATCCCTAACAAGGGCCAAGGAGTGCACAGACTGATGACCAGAGCCTAAGCTGTGGCCCTGCAGAACTTGGCTGCTAAGAATCCTGCAGGACAGTGGGGGATCTTTAGTCCTGGGATGCTCAATTCAAAGGTCCCCACTGGGCCCATCAAGCATCCACAGCCACTCATACCCTTCTCTGCAATGCACAGGATCATCCCCATGCAGGAACTGATAAGTAAGCCCTCCTCTGACCCCTGCTGCCCACAGCCTATGGCTAACATCTAGGATGCACCCTGCCTGCACATCCATACATTCCCCAGAAGTCCTCCAGTCCCTGATTCACAAGAAACTGTCTGTTACTTCCAGCTTGGACAGCCAGAGATGATTAATTTAATGACCTTGACCTATAAAGTCAATTGACCAATAAAGTTAATATCACAGGCACTGTTTTTCCCTCTTACCTATGTGCTGCACAGATGGTGCTGGAGTCAGCAGAGCCAAGGAGCTTGGATGGAGAGTCTCTGGGCTCTTCAGCATTTCAATCTGAAATAGTAAAAGACAGGAGTTAAAAGATTGCAGGGGCTAGTTATTCACAGTAAAACTTGCCAGTATTAAAACCAAGCTATAATTTCAGAAACATTGAAAGTAAAATGAGGAGATAGTCTAAAAGTCAAGGAATATAAAGGATGGGTCACAAATTGCCTCCTATCTAAATTGAAAAGAATCATATTTTTATGAAAGATAAACAATATCCTTACCCCGATTAGAGAGGATATAGAACCTTGTAGATAAAACCCCAATTCCTTCTGTTTGGTGTCTCTTTTGTTTTTCACTGACCATTAAATTGAGCCTATCTGCTCAAGGTAGAAGCCAAGGTCACTGGGGAGCAAGCAAAGGGCAAGGAGAAGGAGTGACCCTCAGGGAGCAATTACCTACAGCCAGAGATAAACACAGGTCCTTTGGGTGCAGTCTCCAGGAAGGGGATGGGTCAGGACCTAAGGAAGGAACAGGGACAGGCCAAAGACCTGAAGCCGTGGGAAGAGGCTCCTAGGTCTATAGCTAGGGTCAAGCACTTCACCCCTTTGGTCTGAGCCTGGCAGGTCTAGCTCTGCTGACTCAGACAAGGACCTGTGAACAGCAAATGTTGCATGAATCCATTCACTCAGTTTTAGATTTACAGAAATATGAGAAAGTAATACTGAATGCTCTGGTGTAACCCAGACCCAGCTACCTGCAGTTAACATTGAATTTGTATGGAACATCTGTCATAATTAAAGAGCCAATATTGATATTTATTGTTACTAAAGTCTTCATAGTATTCAGATTTCCTCGGTTTTCCCAAATGTCCCATTTCTATCTCAGCATGCATTCTGGACACCACATGATATTTAGGTGTCATGTCCCCATGGGCTCTGCTTGGCACTGATAGTTTCTGAGACTATCCTCATTTGATGACCTTGATCATTGTAGGAGGACCAGTCAGGGACTTTTTAGAAGACCTCACTATGGAAATTTGTCTGATGTTCTTATTGTGATTAGACTGAGTTTGTTGGTTTGGGAGGAGTAATCCAGTGGGAAAGTGACCTTCTCATCACATCCTATCAAGGGTGTATGCTGTCAATAGGACTTGCCACTGAAGATATCAACCTTGATAAGATGAGATTTTTAGTTACTCAGATTTTAAAGTCAGCAAAATGATGAGTTTCCATGGACTCTAGGAGGCACACTGACCTGCCCTTTGGGGCTGTATCATATGGTGCATTGGAATTACAAGGAGGGGTGACTGTACGTGTACACAGGCCTGGCCTCATACCCTAGCATCTCAGAAGACTAGACCCCAGCTCTAAGGCAGGCATCACATCACCCCTAAGGATGTTCAGAGAAGAAGGATGTGGAGCTAGGTTCATTGCAGCCAGCTTGGGTGATGGTACAGTGAGCTCTTCACAGCCTGCAGTCTCCCCTGGGTGACCAAAATGTTCAAAATTGATTAACTGGGTATCTGCTGGTGGTATCCTTACAACATGCCTGGTGTTTGGACATGTGACAATAATATAGGCAAAGAAAACCTAGCATGTGAATATTCTTGCTGTCCTGATTTTGTGATAATCAGTGTAGTCTAAACATTCACTATATTAGAAAATATGCATGTGTCCCCAGACCTAGTTTTTCTCCCTAGGTCTGATTTTTAGAATGCTGGTGATAAACTAAGCCTGATTTATTATATGACCATCCTGTATGGGAAAAGACTGTAACGCTAGGTATCTTTGGTCAACTTTAAGAGATATAGCAGGGGGACAGATGTGGCTTGGGTGGTTGGACATCCATCTCCCATGTGGAGAGACCTGGGTCTGATACCCGGGACCTCCCAGTAAAAATTAAAAAGTGAAAAATATAGAAGGCACATTGGCCACCAGGCCTCATGTGTGGGTGAGCCTCCCAGGCCCTGAGAGCAGGTGAGCCCCCAGACCCAATGCACAGGTACACCACTGGGCCCCATGCATGGGTGCACCATCGGACCCTGCAAACCACACAGCAAGACAATGACATAACAGAAGAGTGACATAAGGGAGAGCCAAGATGAGACATGCTGAAAAACCAGGAACTCAGGTGGCACAGGTGGTAAGATGTCTCTCTCCCACATCTGAGGTTCTGAGGACCGAGTCCCAGTGAGGACA
The DNA here is from genome assembly GCA_026826555.1 of Tolypeutes matacus. Lineage (NCBI taxonomy): Eukaryota > Metazoa > Chordata > Mammalia > Cingulata > Chlamyphoridae > Tolypeutes > Tolypeutes matacus. The sequence continues at coordinate 2,450,468 of JAKSZT010054023.1, read as the reverse complement.
GGAGGAAAGAGATGAGAAGAGAGGGCAGAAATGGACACAGAGAGTTGCCCAGTGAATGGACACAAAAACAGCAAAAACTGTGTGTGTGTTGGGGGGTAAAAATGGATAAAAGTAAATAAATTCTTTAAAAAATGTATAGGGGAGTAAGATACAGACTATAGTTAGTAGTAATACTTTGACAATGCTCTTTCATAATTTGTTAACAAATGTTTCACAACAATGCATGGTATTTGTGGTGGGGTGATGTGTGGTAACCTTGTATGATGTTATGCATGTTTGTTTTGTAAGTTCACAATGTTTACTGAACACTTATAATTTATGTATGTTCATGTATGAATGCTATACTTCAACAAATTGTTTTAAAAAAGCAAAAAAAAAAACCTAGCAATTTATATTAGAAATCAACTTCAGAAAATATGGCAAATCTTATAAAACAAGTGAGAAGCGGGCCATTATTAATTTAAAGTGGTTCTTACCTTTGCAAACAGTCACTGGGTTCTCTATAATTTTCAAAATAACTTAGTGTTCTTCAGCTGTATCAATCAATGCATATTTTTAATCTCTGACAATTAAATATTTCACATGATAAACAATGAAATGGAATTTCAATGACTTAAGAATTTGATCAATTTTAAAACTTTATTTAGATTAGGAGTAATCTTCAGCTACATCTCTAATTCCTAACTGAACCAACTGCTTTTGTAGAGATTGATTTTGATTTATAAAAATAAGCAGTGATCCAATTCCCTGCAAAACTGATTTCAACTTTATCACAACAGCCCCAACATGTCACCATCATTTACACCATACAAGCCTCATTACCCATAGGAATTGGTTAATAAAATTTCCTAAGCACCTAGAACATGCATAGATTTGCACTATGGTTGGAGGGTCCTTAGCACAGTGCAATGACCTCTCTCCCCCAGATGGTTCTGATTTTCAAGTAGCAGGTCTAGCACTCAATATGAGGTTCAACTTGATGCTCCCTTGCCCAAGTATGTCCTTCAGAGTACACAGGATGTGGAGGAACCTATGCTCAGACTGTGGAGAAGAAATCAGCAAACTGGATCTTGGTCCAGGAGAAAGAGGAGCCACACAATGACAAGAATCCAGGAAGAATGTCCCTTGGTAAGGACCATTTACAAGGCACAAGGAAGGTCAGAAGACTAGGTAGGCATCCTGACTGTGTCTTTTCATCACACTCCTGTGCAAAGCACCCTGGCTGGGACCGATTCTTGCGTTTAGTCACCTTTGAATATGGAAGAGCCTGAGCCAAGATGTAAGTTCAGCAAAAGTCTGGGGGCGGGGGAAGTGGGGTCACCCTAGTGTGTCAAGTGGTTGTTGGCAGGCAGTAAAGAATAGACAGGAATTGCCTTGAAGGTTTCCCCACATGGAGGCATTAGCACCCCAAAGGTTAAGGAGAGGTAGATGGAGCATGAAGCAGTGGGTTCTCCCTAGACAGTTCCACACCTGTATGTCCCTCTGTCCCCCTTGTAATAGGACAAGCCTGCAGGGAGGGCCTTGGGTGTGGGAGGTGCCTCCTGCCTGAGTTCTTATTTCAGACATTTACCTGCTTCTGATGTTCCTGCATGGGTCTCCCCACATGAGCCCTCCCCAGAAGTGGTGTACATGGCTAGGAAGGGGAGAGATGAGAGGGGTCTAGGTAGAAGGATATGAGGAATGGTGCTAGGAATGAGGGCTGCAGTGAGAACAACATATACTTCTCTCATTGGAGATGTGCAACAAATGAGCTGTGATGTCCAGATAGACCTCTATGAGTCAGACCTGAAATTCACCTTCCATACTCTGGGACAAGAAGGGGCCTCCACAAGGGCAAAATTATGTTTCTATTACCAAGCACATGAGGTCAACAATTATAGATAGAAAAATGAAGGTTTTCATCTCTTACTCCTCTTTTAGGGTTTGTACCAAGCTTGCATGCAGCGATCCATCAAGTTTTGTCCACATAACCTGACAATAGAGCAACATTTTTCAAGTGACCCACATGGACACAGCATCTCTGGTGGTAGGTGTTTGGAAAAGCTTCATCCATCATTAAATTTTGCCAAAGCTCCATACACAGGTGAGCTTGATCCTCAATGCTGAAATCTGCCAACCTGGAGCCTGCTTCTCCCTGTTGCACAGTTCTTAGATCTTTTTAGACCCTTCCAAGTCCCCTGTTTACCAATCCCATCCCATTACTGACCTATATAAATCTTTATTCACAAAATTATTGAGCCAGTTTGAAGCTTTTTGATTCACCTTTATTTTGGCAGCCTATAGATAATTAAGGATTCAAAATGACAAAAAAAGCTGATTTTGTTCATTTCCAACTTGATCCACATGTTTGAGCTACTTTGATAAGGGCCTGAGAAACTCTTCATTCAACAAATCCTTTTGGCATCTCTACTATGTGTCATGCAGTGTGCTGGACCCTAGGTAGACAGTGGTGAAGACAGATAGGAGCTTCCTTTCCAGCAGGATGAATGCCTCAAAGTCCCCAAATTGAACCTCATCACATACATCTTGCTCAGCCAGATAATATAGCCCTGCAACATGCCAAGACTGCACACTCATTATCTCACGTGTTTCTGCTTTCTATATGAAGAAATTTAGGGAAAGAGGAGTCACATTTGCAAAAACTTCAGTTGGGAAGTGGTACTTCCTGTACTCCTATCAGGTTCTGAATCAGAGCTATGGCTTTAACCACAAGGTAATACTGCTTCAAACTGAATGGGAACACAGGATAAATAAACAATTCAAAATAATAATTGGAGACATCCACATCTCACCATCAAAAATTGAGAGAGTATTGAGGGAAGATGGCAGAGTTGGAAGCTCCTTGGATAATTCCACCCTCTAAAATAACTATTTAACTAGTAGGAACCATCTTAGTCAACTATTTTGAAACTCAGCAGTCTAGTGGAACACTGTACAGCATTCAGGAAACAGCTGGAGGAACAGGCTAACCAACTGCAGTAAATATCTGTGAATTTTACCCTTTGTTCAGGAGTTACCATCACCATACCTCAACCATGTGACAGGCAGTAGTATGGACTGCATTACAGGTTCCTGGGGCAGCTAGCAGGTCCTACTTGGAACATAAAGACCTAGTCCTCCAAACTCCAGGGAGATATGGTCTGATAAACCTTTACTGTTTTTGATTACCTACTTCAGATTTCTTGGAAGGAACTGCTGTGAGGTCATACATTTTCTCCAACATCTCTGAGAATAAAGGCTGTCAAGTCTTAAAGAGACAAAGTATTTTTCTTTCTTATTTTCTCTTTCCATTCCCATTTGTGAGCAAAAATAATTAGGAAAAGTCACAACTTGATGCCTCCAGCACTCAACAACAACAACAACAACAAAACAACCTAGCAATCCCAGAGAAGTAAAATAATTAGCTTTCAAGAGTAATAACACTTAATATTTAGAATGTCCAATATTCATCAAAAATTACAAAACAAACAGAAAAGCAAGAAACTATGGGCCATTCACAGGGGAACAAGAATTTGCCAGAAACTGTCCCTGAGGGAATGCATACATTGAAACTATTAGTAAATGTCTTTAAATCTACCATCTTAAATAAGTTCAATGAGATAAAGGATCCATAGAAAATGAACTAAAGGAAATTAGGAAAACAGTGTCTGGAAAAAATAGATAAAAGTTACAAAAAAATGACCAAACAGAAATTTGGGTGCTGCAAAATACAGTAATTGACCTGAAAACCCCATTAATTGGATTCAACAGCAGACTGGACAGGTGGAAAAAAGATCAGTGAAATGGAAGAAAAGACTATTGAAATTATCTAGAATGTGTAGCAGATAGTAAAAAGTGAAAAACTATGGATACAGCCTGAGGGATCATTGGCAGACCATGATGTGTACCAACATACACATCATTGGAGTTCAAAAAGAACAAGAAGGAGAAAATGATCAGGAATAACATTTCAAGAAATAATGGATGAAAATCCTGAAATCTGATGGAAGACTTGAATATCCATGTCCAGAAATCTCCAGAAACATAAAAGGGGATACAGCCTTGGAAATCTACTGCAAGACACATTAGAGTGAAATTGTCAAAATCCAAATAAAAAGAGTAGATTTAGAAAGCAGTTAGAGAGAATTGATTTATAATATACAGGGATCCCCAATAATATTTCTCATCAGAAACCATGGAAAGCATAGGATGGCATATTTAAAGTCATTAAAGAGAAAATCAAAAGTCAACAAAGAATTCTACATCCAATGAAATTCTTTCAAAAATGAAGGAGAGGGAAGCATATGTGACTCAGGTGACTGGAATTCTGCCTACCACATGGGATGTCACTGATTCCAATACTGTTGCCTGCTAATAAAGAGAGTGAGCTGGTGTGATGTGAAGGTATGGTAAGCTGACACAACAAAAGGCACAAGAAGAAAAAACATAATGAGAGACAAAACAAAGCAGGAAACTGATTCCTGGTGTCTCCTAAAGAAGACGGTGAGCTGACACGTTGGACAGGCATGGCAAGCTGACACAATAAGATGACACAACAAGAGATGTGGGGAGGAAAAAACATAAGGAGAGCCACAACAAAGCAGGGAACAGAGGTGGCTCAAGTGATTAGACACCTCCCTCCCACATCAGAGGTCCCAAGTTAGTCTCCTGGTGCCTTCTAAAGAAAAAAGGAAGACAAACGGACACAGCAAGTGAAAAATAACAAGGGGGTAAGGCGAAAATAAGTAAATAAATAAAGTAAATCCATCCTGGGTATTCTAACCCACCCTTCCCAATCTACCATACTTTCAACCCTGCACTATCCAACCCAATATATCACTGCCATCCTGTCCTATCCCTTCAACACACAACTACACTCTATCACTTTACCATAGGTTATATCCATATGGGTGATGGCTCACAACTTTCTCTTTTCTTTCTCTTTCTTGTGTACCTGATTTGCTCAGAAATAGACAGGTGGGCATCTCTCAAGAGCAAAGGTGGTTCCTAATAGGGGAGGACATGTCATGACATCTTGTGTGTCATGACATCTTGTTGAATGTAACTATGAATCTTGTCATCCAATGAGTCAAGCCAGGGGGTCATCATGGGCCCCGGGGGAGGTGGGGAGGGAGGAACAGAATAGATCAAACACGGAGTATTTAGTGGTCAGTGGAAATGTTTTTCATTACCTTACAGTGATGGACACAGGGCATGGTAAATATCATCAAAATTTATAAAAGTGTATGATCTAAAATGTAAACCATACTGTAAATCATTGACAATTTTTAGTAGCTATGTTTCACCATCTGTATATAAGTTATAACAATGCTACCATCCACATACAAAAAGGTTTTAATATGGGGTGAGGAAAGGGGGAGGAGGTTGGGTATATGAGAGTGTCTTGTATTTTGTGTGTGACTTTACTGTGACCTAAAACTTCTTTGAAAATTAAAAGAAAAATAGTGAGACACTGGGGAGTGAGAGGAGGAAGATGCCATGGTACAGATTGGACACCAGATAGTGCAGTAATAAAGGCAAAATGTGAAAAAAACATTTAAAAATTTTTTTCTCATTTTTTGAATAATCCAACCCTTTAATTTTATTTTAGTTTTAGTTTTTTTTTAAGTTTTCATGTATTTTATTTCTTACATTTAAACATAATTATTATTTCATTTTCCTATTAATTGAATTTGGCTATTGTATTGGCTTCATCTTTAAAGAAGCTTTGGATCACAGAAATGTTACAACTGGGGCAGGAGAGGATCATTGGTAGGGGGTATCAGGTGTGGGGGGGTGCATGGGAGGAAGTTCACCTGAATATACATAAAAGGTATATAAAATTGTTCAAATGCTCACGGGGCATGGTCACAGTGGGTGGATAACTACTCAATAAATGAGAGAATACTGAATTCCCATCCTGGAGAGCTCTGCCATATTCTCCAAGGGAGTAGCAACAGTCCCCCATGCAGGAGCAGTGTCTGGCAAAGGAGGATGATCCACTGATGGGCTCTTGTTATTGATGACTAGCCGTATGAGTCTTGGCTCTTGAAATTGAAACAGCCTATTGTTATGGGATGCCTAAGGGTTGCTTCCTGAGAGTCTCCTGGTTGTTCAAATGTGGCTTCTCTCTAAGCCAAACTCCACACTCAGCATAAGAATTCATTATCTTCCTCCAAGCATTGGACATAACTCCGGGGATGAGCCTCTCTGACAACGAGGGATTACTAACAAGAGCCAATGGGCAATATGACTGGGAAAAGACCTCGAATAAATGGGGAAAAGGTAAAGACAAATGAGTTCATATGGCTAAGAGACTTTAAAGTGAGTTGGGAGGTCATCCCAGAGGTAACGTTTATGCACATCTCAATAGGACCTCATAGGCTTCCAATGTGGATATCACCCCAAACAGAGGGGTTTCTTAGGGCTCTGGATACACCCAGGTCTGATATCAGGGTGTATAGTCCCAGAGTTTCATGCCTTATCAATGGGCCCTACTTTGGAATCCTTGCCCCTGAGAATGACAAAGTTGGACCCAAATATGTCTTCCCTGCACATGGTCCACCTGTCCCTTCTATTCAAACCTATATGTGGTGCCAGAGTTTGTAGGTGTACGTCCAGAGGCCGGAGTCTTTGGGATGCCCATGTGCCAGCTGGGCCCAGAATCTCAGTTGAGCTGCAATTCCTACTCTACATCTCAATGGACTCACATTGGACAACTGGTAGGGAGATGATGATGGACAACAGCCATCTCAGGGAATGGAGAGCATCTGCAGCTGCAGGCAGGATAATCCCATCCATCTTATCCATGGGATATGAGCTCCCTGTCTCATGGAGGTGGAGTGGACATCACCATCCCAGACTCCTCAGGATTGGGGGAAGAGCTATGGACTAGAGTGGACTTACTGGCATTCTGTTATAGACATATTATCATTCACGTAATGGAAGTAATTAAAACATTAATATGGAGTCAGTGGTCACAGGACACTTTGGGGGCTGGGAGAGGGAAAAGCATTTGTAATACAGGGGTTTTTTTCAGGACTTGGGAATTATCCTGAGTGACATTGCAATGACAGATATAGGCCATTTTATATCATCATATAACATGCAGAACTGTCTGGGTGAGAGCGTGGTCTACAATGTGAACTATGGCACATGCTTAATGTCAAAGTCCCAAGATGTGTATCTCTATTGCAGGTGATGTGCCATTCTAATAAAAGATATTTATGTGGGAGGTTGTGGCAGGTGTGGGAGGTGGGGCAGAATGGAATCCCTACAATTTTTGTGTAACATTTATGTAATCTAAGTATATTTAAAAAAATAAGATAAAATTATAAAAAAAAATAAATAAAGTAAATCAAAAGAAAAAAGATTAAGGAGAAATTAAGACATTTACAAGTAAACAAAAGCTGAAGAGCTCATTACCAGAATATCTTCCATACAAGAAATGCTAAAGGCAAGTCCTTCAGGCTGAAATTAAATTACACTGTTACACTACACAGTCACTTTAAGTTATAAGAAGAAATAAAGAACATTGATAAAGACAAATACATAGGTAAATATAAAACCCTGTATTAATCAAGTTTTGTTTGTAATCACATTTCTCTTCTATGACCTAGAAAACTATGTAAAATAACATATAAAATCTATGTTAATGAACACTAATTCATAAAGATATCTGAGAAAAATAACAGGGGGACAGATATTGATATATAGAACCAAAATTTGCATACCATGTAATTTAAATTAGTAATAGTTAAACAAAGCTATTATTAGTTTGTTTCATTTGTAATTACAAAGGTAATGACCATGAAAATACAAAAATATAGACTATGACTGTTTTAGATCATTTATAAATACCCAAAAGAGAAATATTTTGTTTGTAAAACAATTTATTGTACCATTTATGATACCCTTTGATTATATTGGATTCATTGAGGTGCTCTTGATTAAATTACCTGAAAAAAATTAGGGTTTGATTTGACCATATCAGTAAGGCATGACTCAGGTTGGGTTCCCACCCTTTGGTGGGTCAATATAAATGTACACTCACTCAAGAATGCACAAAGAGGAGAGAACTTTTCATTTTGATCCTGCCATGTGACCAAAATGAGAAGACTCAACAGCTAAAGCCCCAGGGAAAGATGGAACATTTGCCTGATAACTTACAGCTGACCTTGGGGAAAGAGTGAATGATATAGGAAGCCCAGAGTGGAAGGCTGAAACCTGACCAAGATCATGTGCTATCTTGCTTCAACATATGGCAGCTAACTTTGGTGAGAAAGTACCTCTTATGGTACCTTGAATTGGATTTTCCATGGCCTTGGGATTTTTAAAATTAATTAATTAATTAATTTGTTTTTAAAATATATATACATATATTTTATAAGATGCTTAGATACATAAATGCCACACAAAAATTACAGGAATTCCCATGTTCCCCACCTCCCACACCCCCCACACAACATCCCACATAAACATCCTTCAGTAATGCAGCCCAACAACTGCAATGGATATACACACCCTGGGGCCTTGCCACCAAGCACGGACCATAGTTCACATTGCAGACCCCACCTGCTCCCAAAAAATTCTGCATGTTATTTGCTGATGTAAAATGAATGGCCTTGGGATTTTACATTGGCTTTTACCACAGTTAAATACACTTTAGAAAAGCCAACAGATTTGTAGTACTTTGAATTGGCACCCCTTTGGTACACTAATACATAGAGAAAAAGAAGGGGATAAAAATGTATACAATAAAAAAGCAAATAAATACAAAAAGGCAGCCATGGAGTAATTGAGGGCCAAAAA